>ML828363.1:114084-131103 GCA_009831015.1 Picea engelmannii
AGGGACAATCCTAGAATTGAAGTTCTTTTACAATCAAACAACTAGAGATTGAATAAATCAGGGACAATCCTAGAATTGAATTCAGTCGCACCCTAAAGACAAAATCATATTAACCCTAATAAACTTCAAAGGCAGTTACAAAGAAAAAATCATATTATCATATTAACTCTGGTAAATTTTGAAGCCAACCAGTCAACAACAAGGCTCTAAACCATTACAATACAATAATATACTCATTAATATCTCAACATGAAATTCATGAAAATTGAACATGGGTGGAGAGGATAAAAACATTCCTCCCAACCACCTAGACTAAACCCAATGAACTACATACATAATTTATACAAACTTTACCCAAATAGAGAATAATTCCATTACTTCATGAGTTTCTTTGACATGCAAAATGTAATTATGGAAATAACTATTAGTAAACAAATAAAATCTTTATAATTAAATGTAATTATAAAAATATTTATTTCAATATTCAAATTATATGAATATTGAAACAAGTTTACATATATATTTTTACTATTGTTCGTTTAAAATATACAACCTTTAGAGTGAAAATGATTGAGATCGAATCCTTTCCCATGATTCAACATTTTAAAAATTGGTGAAGATAGTGGCATTGAAAAAGGTGGTTGAAGTTTCATAAAAATGTACAGTTATTATTGTTTTTGTTGTAAGATTGATTTTCTATGTAGTGATCTCTTTAAAAGTATTGTAAATCAAAGTTTTGTCATTGGATAATGAACTAGTAACAAAGTTTTGTCATTGGATAACGAACTAGTAAGATAGAAAATTTGTGTGGCAATCGAAATTCCACCACTATACACATTCTCACACTTAATTGCAATTGCAAGAGTAAAAGTTCTCACACTTAATTGTAAAAAGTAAAAGTTTGCAATATTTTATTTGTGTTTTCATTTCAAACTTATAATTATGCTTTAAGATGTTCTCCTTATAGAGTGGATGTAGTGATGTGATGGTTGGATAATTTACATTCTTTGTTAGACGAATCATTGGAGATGGGAGAAAATTATGCACCATGCCATAATTCAATGATTGGGTGTATACTATCTTCTTCTGTCCGTTGGATACTAAATTGTTCACAATTTCCCAATAAAATGGAAATGGCACATTGCAATTATTAACTTACTGCATGATTCATATGAATTATGAATTTTCATTGAAAGCATCTCCACTATTGATTGTCTACATAGAATTACATAGCCCCCAATATCTATCCATAAAATTTGACATAGTCATACTCCATTCCTTTACGAGCAACCCTGGTTTTGTTGATAGTTTTTGGCATCAATGCATTGTTTTCATGTTATTACAATTGGGAGAAGTTTAGGATTCTGTACAATCAATACACGGGCATCGATTTTCCCGATTCATCCCTTCCTCTGGTTCAATATTTTTCTTTTCATGTCGACGCAGATTCTTCATCATCGAAGGATGTTATTAAGAAGGTGATGCTTATGTTTCCCTTTGTTATTTCCTGAGACTTCTTAACATTATTTGCTGAGATGTAGAAGTAAAAATTGTTGGTTTGTGCTTGGAGTATCTCTCAAGCAACCAATAAATGCTTCCCCAAAAATACCTCCTTTAGGGCATAAAACTGAGAATAAAAGTTCAGAACAAAAGCTTGGCACAAAGTTTAAAATAATATATGTTTCTTTAGCATATCACACATGACAAAGTCTCGTATTTTTTCTTTTCTTGACACAAAATCTTCTAGGGATTAATTGTCTCTTCTCTTTTATTCTTGTTCCATTCCATAATCCTTCTGGATGGATTCTTTCTTCCCTTTGGATGGATTCTTTCTCAACACGTGAGTTGGAATCCCATTAACTCATGCAATAATCAATTATTATTTAATGGACAGAGGTGCAAAAGATATCCATTATTAACTTTGTCATTCCCTTATTTAATGCACCAACCATTCATCTCCCACTCAATATACTCAACATTTGTCTCGTAATAGTTATAAAAAATGGACACACCTGAACCATGAGCCAATGAATAAAAATGAGCATAGGTTATAAATGACCCAAGGTAGATTCTCTAGAGCACCTTCAAGGAATGTCAAAGGCATGGAAGATGGAGGTGTTACACTACACCAGCGAGAGCATTAGGGTTATGTTTTCACCATGATTTTGGAGCAAAAGATAGTGGAACATCTCAACAACAAGAAAAGATTCCATAGATCACCTTGGAATTAGGTTTAGGGAAGAGGTGTGTTTCAACAACAAGCCACGTGTGCTCAAGGCGATAGGGTTACAATATTTTTGTTGCAACCAACAAAAAAGATAAGTGTGGGTTCCAACCACTAGGTTTTGGCTGTGGGCATTAGAAGACAACAATACGAAGTTGAGGGTATGGATAGATAGATATACCAAGTTGTGGTCATGTTGGGAAGCAAGAGAATGCTCCCAATAGTTTCATGTATGCCTAGAGGAGATATTCATGACATGACATGTTAGAGAACAAGAAAACAATGAGTGGTATTCCCAATAGCTAGGATAAGGTCGTGAGCATCAATTAGACAATGAAAAAAGTTTGTGGAAGTGTATAGTTTCTTGAGTGATATCATAGACCGTACAAAACGCCCAAAATGGAGGGGTATGGTCGTGACGAAACTCAAGCACCCAAGTGGTGAGGGATTGACCCAGAGAAGGGAGAAATTCGTCTGTCAAACAATTGGATGCCCAAGACAATGGGGGATTGACCTATACAATATTAAATTTGTCTAGCACGTCTAAAAATTGCCCAAACACCTTTATAAATGCCTAGACAATGTAAATTCTCCCCAAAAAGAGAGGGGGGCTCCCAGGAAATCTCATACAATATAACACCATTAAACCAATATCCTTGAGAAAATATCCATTAAACCAATATCCTCTGTCAAAATAAATCTCATACAATAATAAAAAGAGATGCAATGATTAACTCCACATACATTCAAATAAGATACAGAGTAGCCATTAAAAGTAACCAATAAGATACCATACAACACAAAGGCAAATTTAACCACAATGCATAATGATAAACTAACTCATTGAGAAATATTTTTTAACCCTGGAACCCAATTGGGAAAACGAGTCGAATGGTGCTCAATATCTTCTTCTTCCGCAAGTCTATCAGTTTTTACAATGATCTCCTCCTCCTTGGCCAAAATCCCTTTGAGTATGAGGTGAGAGTGAATAAATAGGAAGAGTTATGGGATAAGGAAAGGCCAACAACCATGGATCTTAACTTCCTCTTCCTTAGGCTTCTCTCCTTGTCATTTCAATTATTTTCTTCAACTTTTCAGTTACATGCTTATTTGGATTATTCCATGTTAACTTTATTTGTTTTACGTGGCTTTCATAATGTTGATTAATTGTCAAAAAAAAATTAAGGTACTAAGTCTTATCCATTCTTTAGTTTGGATTTATTTCGGATCATACCTCCCCATTGAAAGTATTTTTGGTCTGAAAAAGATCTAGGAAACTAATTTGGATCAATGTTGTCTACTTCTCTAGAATGTGGCTCTGACACTAGCTCCTGGATACAACTCTAATGCTGTATCTAGCTCTGGCTCATGGCTTTGTCTACTAGATTTGTTCCTTGGTTGTGGCTCTAGCTCTGGTTCTAGATCACTTGTTCCTATAGTGCATCAATATTTTGACTGACTCTTATCTTTCAGAAATATCATAATCTGAACTCTAGGGTCAACACTCATTCACATATCCCTCTCTGACTTGGAGACAGTCCATCTCAGCTACCAACGAAGCCAAGTCAAATGATGGTATGTTTAGTGTGACCCCAACATGCTACCATCACACAAAAAATCCTCAAGTGTGGTTGCATTCCTCTACTAGGATCAATTGCTTCGTGACATGGAAAAAACTCTTTGGTGCACACACATGCTTGAAAGGCACATCATGGAGTTATGAAGAACTCCTCCCTCTAAGTTCATTGACCTCGTACATCAATCTTTGGCACATCTTCAGGAAGGAAAACTTATGTTGGAAAATTATAGGTAGAAATTGGAATGGTGTTTCTCTAGTGGTTTCCCCCCACTCGTTGCCCTTTTCAATAGTGATGCAAACCTTTGGTGCTTCTATCTCCCCTTGGACCACATCTTCTCCTTGAATTGGAGATGTAGACATATCTTCACCTCATGTACTCTTTTCTTTCCACACTCTTTTCCTTGCAGTGCGGATTCTAGGGTGAAGTCTCCAACACTTCGCTTCCCAATGTCCACTCAACTTGTAGTGGTGGAAAAAATTCACGTGGTTGCTACAAGGATTGCATGTCATACTCCTCCTCTCCACATGCCTCTGTGTATTTTTTTGTATTGGAGAGTCCTCCTTTCCATTCAACTTATGGAAACCATAATTTGTATAAAACATGACTTGCTTGTGCGAGCAGGATGCCTCACAATAGCCTTTCTTTCCATAATGTGAGCATGTATCTATGTACAAAAAATAGTATATGGTATGTCCTCTCTTATTCTAGAAATGACAAAAAACAAATTTCATGTTTGACGTAGACCTCTTGGTCTTGTTCTTCTTCTTGCTTTGGTTGTTTGTCTTTTTGTTGTCTCTAAGTGCAGGTGTGGGTTGAGTATGGGAACTCTCCTCATTGTTTCTATTCTTCAATCTACCACAAGGCTGAGGTGTAGCGGGATGGAACCTTCACTTACTACTCCTGATGTTCAATCCAACTTTGGCATGTTTGTTTCCTCCACAAAAATAGTCTTCTTTACAACAATGGAATTTTTGCTTCTACCATCAAATCCTAGGCCTTCATGCTTGACCCAGCGGGTGACTACAATGGGGCTCAAGTTACCTTTTCTTCTCTTTCTATCCCTCATCCATCATAGCCCATTTTCCTTAGAAGTTTAGAGTCAAATGCCCCTAGTCTGATTCTCAAATTTTCCAAGCTGTTCTTGAGAGACATCTACGAAAGGTGAAATTACCAAGGTGGTCTCAGTCATGGTGCTAGCATATATAGTGACAATGGAAGGTTGTCTTACTCCTCTTTGCTCTTGGAAAACTTCTTGAATCCTTGTCAAGTCCTTCTCATTCTCTACCAAATATTTTTGCAACTGCCTATCCTCCTACCAGTTTTTCATATGGATGACCTTCTCACCAAGGTACACAAGTTGCGCTCTGTGCTTGTCCCAATATATTATAACTTCTATGAGTGATTCTTGGCCTTCTTTAAATTTATTCTTGACTAATAGAAGAATTTGGGAAGAGGTATCCATGTGCTTCTCCATCTCTTCCATCCTATAGTTAAACATATTAACCATAGCTTTCAAGCTCTTGTTTTCTTCTAGAAGCTCAACATTGTTGGCCCTTAAGTCCTATAACTTATATCTACTTGCTTTTCTCATGTTGTGGTCTGCAATGTTTTTTTCAAAATCTTGGAAGTAGTGTCTTGGTCAAGGATGTAACTTCTCTGATACCATTTGATCTATAATCGAGGGGCTCATAGTCCACTCACTTCACCAACATGGATACTTGTGCAAAATTATTTCTTTTTCTCTACCTTGTTTTTGTCTCTGAGTATTTGCATAGGTTTCTTTTTCTTCTGGAGGTCAGTAAGCCTCTGTCCAATTTCTTGTACAATGACCTTTCTTCTTGGATCTTCCTAGACCATCCTTACAACCATTTTATAAGTAGGTGACAATGAATGGTAGAGGGGGACCTTTGTTTGTGCTTGGAGAATCCTCTCAAGAAACCAATAGATGCTTCCCAAAAAATACCTCATTTAGGGCATAGAACTAAGAATAAAACTTTAGAACAAAATCTTGGCACAAAGTTTAAAATAATATATTTTCTTTAGCTTATCACACATGACAAAGGATCATATGTTTGCTTTGCTTAAGACAAAATATTTTAGGGATTAATTGTTTCTTCTCTTTTATTCTTGTGACATTCCATAATCCCTTTGGATGGATTCTTTCTCAACACATGAGTTGTCAGCCCATTAACTCATAATCAATTATTATTTAATGGATGGAGGTGGTAAAGTTATACATTGTTAACTCAATCATCCCTTTAGTTAATGTACCAACCATTCATATCCCACTCAATATACTTAGCGTTTGTCTCATAATAGTTATTCAAATGGACATGCCTGGACCATGAGACAATGAGTAAAAATGAGCACAGGTTATAACTAACCCAACGTATATTCTTTGGAGAGACTTATAGGCAGGTCAAAGGCGTGGAATATGGAGGTGTTACACTACACCAACATGAAAATTAGGGTTATGTTTTCACCATGATTTTAGACTGCAAGATAGTGGAATGTCTCAACAACAGGAAAAGATTCCACAGATCTCCTTAGAATTAGGTTTAGGGAAAAGGTGTGTTTCAACAAAAATCTACGCATGCTCAAGGTGTAGGGTTACAATGTTTTTGTTGCAACCAAAAAATAATATAAGCATGGGTTCTATTCAACCACTAGGTTTTGGTTGCGGGCATTAGAAGACAACGATACAAATTTGAGGGTTGTGATAGATAACTACACCAAGTTGTGTTCATGTTGTGCAACAAGAGAATGCTCGCAACAGTTTCATGTACACTCGGAGGAGAGATTCAGTCCATGAATAGTTAGACAAGAAGGAAACGTTGTACACCCATTACCTAGGATAAGGTCGTGAGCATCAATTAGACAATGAAAAGAGTTTGTGGCAATGTGGAGTTGCTTGAGTGAGATCATAGACCACATAGAACGCCCAAAACAAATGCATACAATTGTGGGGAAAATCAAGCACCCAAGTGGTGAGGGATCGACCTAGAGAAGGGAGAAATTTTTCCACCAAACAATTGGATGCCCAAGACAACGGAGGATCGACCCTTACAATATAAAAAATTTCCAACTTGTCTACAAAACTCCCAGACACTTTCAGAAATTCCTAGACAATGCAATTTTTCCCCAAAGAGAGAGGGGGACTCCCAAGAGAGAGAAAATTAGGTTTGAAAAGTTTTCTAACAGCTCCATAAGGATGGCCATGGATTTCTTGTTGCTCAACTCACTCAACGGTTGATATCAACTCACTGTTGAGATGGGTAATCCATTAAACCAATATCCTTTTTCAAAATAACTCTCATACAATAATAAAAAGAGATCCAGTGATTTAATCCACTTACATTCAAACAAGATATAGAGTATCCATTAAAAATAACCAACAATATACCATACAACACAATGGCGAATTTAACCATAGCACATAGTAATACACTAACTCATTGAGACAAGATTTTGTCTTACCCTAGAACCCAATTGGGAAAACTAGTCGAATGGTGCTCAGTATATTCTTCTTTTGCAAGTCTATTAGTTTTTACAATGCTCTCCTCCTCCTTGGCCAAAATCCCTTTGAGTATGAGCGAGAGTGAAGAAATAGGGAGAGCTAGGGGGTAAGGGAAGGGCACCAACTATGGCTCTTCGCTTCCCATTCCTTAGGATTCTCTCCTTGTCATTTTAATTATTTTCTTCAACTTTTTAGTTACATGCTTATTTGGTTTATTCCATGTTAACTTTCATTGTTTTATGTGGGTTTCATAATGTTGATTAACTGTAAAAAAAAATTGCAGATATTGAGTCTTATCCATTCTTCTATCCATATTTATTTCAGATCATTTTTGGTAGTTCTTTATACTATACAAAGTTAATTTCGTGTCTTAGAGCATCATTTATCTTCATGAAAAATCATCGTGGAAATTTTTTCAATTTATTGTCTCTTTTTTCTTTCATTGCATGTATAATAATTTAACTTGACATTATGAATACTTATCTACTTAATTTCATTTTATATGTATATTTTCTTGCAATTTTGTCTATTTTGTTTTATTTAAATGTTGCAAATTTGTTTGTACATGCTAAATGATCGTACATTTTGGGTGCCATCTTTTCTTTTTAAGATGGACTATCTTATGAGACATATACTTTGTTTCCTTTACCATATATATCATCATTTCTTTTGAATATTATTTAATTCTTGGATTCAACTAGAGTATGTAGACGAAGAATTTAATTTCGTCTAGTTTGTCATGCATATCACTTTTCCTTTCATAAGGTGTAGCCTGATGTTTTTGAGCAAATGGACATTTTCATGCACACTAGTGGTGACATGGATGGGGTGGCAACATACTTGGTCATTTGGGGTTTTCCTGCTCGCCTCCTTGTGATTGAATAAATAGTGGGATCATACACACACCTTGAATTCAGAGATTGTGGGTTCGAAACCCTCAAAATATGCATCGATTTATTTCTTCTCCAACATTCATTGTCTTACATAAGGGTTTGAATGGATAAGCTAACACACATATTATAGGTACAAAGAACTGCAGAGGAGAGAGGTCCAAGGGGCAATGTAAAGAAACAAAAAAAATCACCTTTATTTTACATTTATAGTAGTGTTGAGAAATTATTATAGGATTGGCGTGAGATGAAGAAAACAAATATATGAAGATCACCCTATCTCCACCTTCATCATGCTTGCTTGTTCTCATGTCTTTATTATTTTATCTTGGTACTATGTCTTGGTGGTTTAAGCTTGTAGCTGAAGCACCCACCCCAAGGCACCCCGTGTATATGCATAAAGAATTAAATTTGGCCTCTTGTATGGTCCATATTCAGATTTAAGATGTCCTCAGTTTCAAAGGCCTCCCATATCTACCTGGTAAATAAGGGAGGGGTCCTAACATTGTATTCTTTACATGAAAATATGGTTTTGCTAGTGATGAAGGGGAAAAGTAAGAATATCATCTTTAGGTATTTGGAATAATATTTCAAAGACGTTTCCCCTCATGTAAAGTAAGTAATCATCAAATGGGTTATATTAAGTAGAGATTTATTGGATTTAAGAGAACGATTTCTTAAAAACTTTGTTTATTGAATTTTTTCTGAAGATTTTATCAATTAATTACATTGTAAGGCATTTTACTTATGCGAAGAATATGTCCTAATGTGATGGTTAGAGCATTGAGAGTCGTTCAAATGTGTTAGATGACCATTGAAGGAATCTCCTCCATTGATTGTTTTTCTTTAGCATAGGTGTTTTACATGACAAATGGAGGCCTCTACATCGGTGATCATCATTTGTTAGCAGAGGCGATGTGTAGTGAGTTTCAACGCTGGTGACTCCACTTTCCATGGTCCTATTTGTTCAATGCCCTTATATCATTACATTTGATATTATCATATTGATTGACCATGCATATGGCCGTACAATATTCCATGAAGACGGTGTTGAGCGCCACTTTTTCGTCGAATATATGAGAGTTTTTCCATGACAAAATTACATTTCTCTTCTCTCAGTAATCCATCAAGTGGACGTGGGCATGATATTGGAAATCCATCAATTGGATATGGGCACAACCACTTAGAGGAGATATAATAGAGAGTCACAGTGAAGAATATTTCTCTTGGAAATCCATTGGAGCTTCCATATGACTCTAATTGGCCAATCATATACAAAATCCACCTGGTTCGCTTTTTTCTACTCCCAGATCCCCACTCTATATTTCACACTTAAACATCTATAGATTGTTTACACATGATTGTGCTTATTGTTTCTTCCCAATGCTTCAACAATGCATTTTTTCCTGTGGCTACCTTGATGGCACATTGATAACTTATGTTGCAACTTTCCCATTTTGGTATTAAAGCACACTAAGAATTGGAATCCTTAAATAAGTGATTGTAGGGTCATTTTGAATCGAACTCCACTATGAATAAGTGATTGAAGGGCTACCAATTGTTGGTGGCATTATGCAAGCTCGTCTACTCAGTTGATAGAGAACCCAAGGGAGATGTGTAGGATGTGAGGTTGAAGCCCAATCCCTCCTCTCTTGTGTTAGTGTGGCAATGCACCTTGTAGAAAATGAAAGTAGTGTCAAAGGAGAAGAGTATATTGTTTCTTTTCATTTACAAGGGAGTTGAATAACAAATCATTGCAAAGTGGGATAGAGATGTAAAACCATTTTTGAAAGTAAGAATGCCTTGCATAATTGGCACTTAGCCCATTGTATGCGCTTGGGATTGTATGTAATCATCTCGCTCTCATATAACACACTTGATTTAAAAACTAACACTTTCTTTATTTCTTCCATTCAAGAAAAAGGTAAATATATTTGGTTCATAGACAATTCAAATAATATTTTAAAACTTCTTGACGTAAAMATATTTATATGCAACTCAATATAGTATATTTCCAAATATTCTCTTCAAATTCTTTTGTTTCAAAGTAATGACCAAATCAAAGACAGGGAAAAAAAATCAGTGTGTGCCCGCATGATGATGCCTGAAGCATGTCTCACGTTGATAAGTGAAGAATTCATTTTCTACGCACATCAATGAAATTTGATTATTATTAGTAACATTCCATCATAGGGAGTCAAAAGTGTTGTTGGGCAAGATTAAATTCGAAAAACCAGATCTACTTTCATAGAACTATTTGATTTGGATTTCATAGTTTTCTTAAAAAAAAATCAAATAATGCAACACATTTATGTCTGCAATTATTGTTTTTTTCATATTTTCATATTTTTCCATCTCTAGATTAAGCTTGATTTATGTCTCCACCATTTCCCTATTATTTTGTTGGTTTCAATGGTCCTCAATTAGTTTTATTCAAAAAAAAATTAGGAAACGAGCCAAATGGAAGAATGCCCCACCAATATTTCAGGTGCATTAGTGAGTTCTCAAATTTTGCATTTTATATTCAATCTCCAACAAAGTTTTAAATTACAACATTTTCACATCTCGACCTTAAAACAACGTACTTTTTGCACCTTCAGGGGAAATTGCTAGTTCCACTCTCCTCCCCATATATGTCCACTATTTGAAGTAGAGGGCCTTTCAAAATTTCAATTAAAATTAATTAAATTTTAAAGAGATAACTAAAATGATTTATGTCTTATAATACTTTTAACTATTATATGTAGTAATCAAATTAGAACTTTATTATTAAACAATTTATTATCTTGTTTATAATTTGTGTTGAGGGTGATTCATAATCTAAATTAAGGTTGTTGACATGTTTACAGGTAGGTATGCTTGTCATTGATGGCAAGATCAGAGTATGCATCGATGGAAAAACAGGGACAATGTAATCTTAGAAGAGATAATGCAGAGGTGCACGAAGAGTGCAAGAGTGTGCTTGCTTATTTGATGGAAAACAGGTAGGCAAGGAAGATCAACAGTGCAGGGATAATTGCATGGAAAGATCAGAAGCGTAAACTCCATTTTGGAGTTTCGGATACTGGGAGATTGAGAAGTCAAGTGTTGAGACTCTTCAACACAAGAGTCCCGGAGTTGCGAAATCCAGAATCCCAGAATCCCGAAAGAGGCACATCAATAAGGAGTTTCACAGACCATGAAATAACTCCATTTCGGAGTCCCGGATACCGGGAGTTGAAGTGTCGAAACACTTCACCACAGGAGTGTTGAAATGCCAAATCGCCAAAATGCGAAACAAGGAAATACCGGATCTTTGATTCAACTCCATTTCGTAACTTCGGATACCGGGAGTTGGAGGAGTTAAGCGTCGAGACTCTTCACCACAGGAGTCCCGAAAAGGTGAAATGTGAAATGTCGAAATACAATTGATCCGACTTCATTTCAGAGTTTTGGATCTTGGGAGTTGGAAGAGTCAAGATTCTTCATCATCAGGAGTCCCGGAATCGTGAAATGCGAAACGTTGAAATACCGGAAAAAGGAAGTGAATGTGGAAAACCACGTCAGAAAAGACAGGTGGAAGACTATGACACATAGCAGGATCAGACAACGACAAGTGTCAATTTGATTTGGCATTTCAGGCCACTGGAATTCACAATTCTGAGTGACACGTGGCAGCCACTCAGGTCACGACACGTCATCGAGTGACCCAAGACTGACCTCACTCCGAGAGTTTTTTCTTTGCGAGTTTTAGCTCCATCACTCCCCCAAAGTCCCGAAGGATGAATTCCTAGGGTAGAGGATAGTTGTCCAATCATCACAGATTGTGGACTATTGATCTAGAGATCGAAGAGTTGTAGAGAAGAGCTCGAATCGACAAGCTCCATTTTGGAATTTCGGGGACTGGAGCTTGGAGAGTCGAGATACCTTGCAACAAGAATTCACGACATGCGAAATCGCAAAATGCTGAAATACGAAACGTTGAAATGATCGAAGCTAGTCTAGCTAATCTCCATGTCGGAGTTTCAGAGATTGCAACTTGGAGAGTCGAGATGCCGCACAATAGAAGTCACGAATTGCAGAAACGCGAAATTGTGAAATGCAGTGTTGAATAAGGCTTGGTCACCACCGGTGATCAAATCGTCGAAGAGCTGTAGAGAAGAGCTCGAAGAGATAAGCTCATTTTTTGGAGATTCGGGGATCGGGAGTTGGAAGAGTCAGAGTGACTCACAACAAATTCGTGAAACGCGAAATTGTGAAATGCAGTTTTGAAAAAGACTGTGGTCACAACCAGTGGTCACATCTGCGGAAGATGGAGGAAGGAGGTAGTGTAATCAAGCTCCATTTTGGGGTTCGTGACTTGGAGTTTCGAGACACTTGATCACACGAATGTCGAATTGTTGAATGTCGAAATGACGAAACGGAGAAATGAACGTAAGATTCAATGAAGTCAATTCAATGGTGCAGATGAATTTGAATAAGATCGGAGGGATACTATTGCACTTCAAAGTGTAACTGCTAGAAACAACTGATAGTGTCTGCCAGAGGACTCGAAGAGGCTTCTGTGTGATTTCCAGAGAAGCTGAAGAGTCTCAAGTAATTTTCCAATAGAATGAAGATTGTTCGTAGACGCAATTGACAGATAGATCTGACTGCCAAAGAAGCTGAAGAGTTGTGATGATGATCAGGCAGAGCACTTGACATGGAGAGAGCATGCAGAAGCATGGCGAGAGAGCATGCAGAAGGTGCACAGAGACTATAAGTATGCAGAACAAAGAAGAGATGGGTTGTTGTTGTTGTTGTGAGGGATTCAGAAGTGTAGAAGGAGGAGTGTGCAACAGCTGAAATAGAGTGAAGAGGAATGGTGCATGGTATGGAGTTGGCGCACATAGCATGAAGGGAAGAAGCAAAGAAAGCGAAAGGCATGTGTAGAGTAAGACATTGAGACACTAAAGGAAGGTTGAGGTTCTTCTATAGAGAAAAATAGAATATCAGAAATCCCAAGAAGATGTAGACAGAGAGACACTGATACAGGAGAGCAGAGCAGCATAGCATAACAGTGATAAGCCTGGTAAGCCAATGGTAAATATTGTATCACTGTGATAAGTTTCATTAGAAAATATTTATATTTTAGGGTGGAAGGGAGGTGCTAGGGAGGATTTTTGTCCTCAGAGGTTCAAGTGGGTGCTTGAACAAAGGGAGTTGTGGCTTCCATCTGGTTGCAGCCATAGAAACAAAGGTGGCAGGGTGGTGCAAGGGAGAAGTGTCGTTCTCTGTTATACAGGTTGGTGCCTGTGTGACTGGAGGTTGGTGCTTCAATCCAGTTGGTGCTGGAACACTTGGGGAGTGGGTGCTTCCTTCTAGTTGGTGCTAGAGAAACTAGAGAGTTGGTGCTCTCATCAAGTAGCAACTTGCAAAACAGAGGTTGCAGCCTCATTATGAGTTGGTGCTCATATGTATGATAATGTAAAGAATGTAAAAAATACTTATCATATAAAGAAGAAGAGGTTTTTACCCTATATGGGTTTCCTCAGGAAATATCTGTCTCTGTGTATCTCATATGTGTGACTGATGTTGAATGTGCTATTACTTATTTCCCTGCATTATTGTGATTATCATTGAGTACTTTGTAAAGAGTTTGATATAAGCATAATTGTTTAAGCACGGTAAAAATTGATTCACCCCCCCTCTCAGTTGTCCAACAATTGGTATCAGAGCAAGCCCCTTTTATATAAGGGTAGATCCAAGAGCTTAAACATGTCAATCCATAAAGGAAATTCAACCAATAAGGCCCCTCTGTTCAATGGAACAAACTTTGCCTTCTAGAAAGTTAGAATGAGAACCTACATAATGGATTTAGGTGCAAATGTCTGGGATGTGGTAGATACTGGTTATGTAAAGCCAGTTGTACTAGCTAATAAGGATGACAAGCTAGAATTTAGCTTCAACGCTAAGGCTATGAATGTTATCTTGAGTGGGCTTGCAAAAGCAGAATTCGTAAAAGTTATGCACCTAGGAACTGTCAAAGAAATGTGGGACAAACTCATCAGCAGTTATGAAGTTAATGAAAAAGTAAAGGACGCCAAGCTTCAAACCTACAAAATATGGTTTGAACAGTTGAACATGAAGGAAGATGAAACTATTGGAAAATACTTTTTGAGAGTAGAAGAAATGGTAAATGCAATGAAAGCACTGGGTGAAAAATTTGAGGAACCTTCTTTAGTTCAGAAAATCTTGAGATCTCTCCTAGATAGGTTCAACCCGAAGGTCTCTGCTATAGAAGATCTTAATGATCTAAAAACCTTGGAGTTTGATCAACTTATAGGAACGTTGACTGCATATGAAATGAGAATAGTTAAAGATAAACCCACCTCCAGAGAAGCATCATTTAAAGCAGACAAGAATGAGGATTCTGAGACCGATGAAATCGAAGCAAAATTTGTGAAGAGACTGAAGAAGGGATCAGGCAAATACAAAGGTAAACTGCATTTCAAATGTTTCAACTGTGGTAGGATAGGTCATTTTGTAAATAAATGTCCCCACAAAGGAAAGGATTAGACAGGTGATGATGAGGAGAATCACAAACACAAAAAAATATTTAAAGAGAATAACTTTAAGAAGTAAAGTCTTTGCATAAACAATGATGATCATCCTTCAGATGATGAAGACAATGACTCCTCTATTGAAGATAAACTAAATGACTTCATACTTATGGCCAAAGAGGATTATGATAATAACAACATAGTAAGTGGTTTTAATGAAGAAGAAGTTGTGGTTGACATGGAAGGAGAACTGATCAGTGCACTGGAAGAGATTGACAGACTGAGAATTAAGAACATAAAGCAAAGACAATTGCTGATACAGTTTGAGAAAGACAATAAAGAACCTAATGAATATCTTGTCCTACTAAAAGTAGAATTAGAAGAGGCAAATAAAATCGAAGATATTCTAAAACGACAGTTATCAGAAAAGAAGGCAAGATGTGAAGCATTAGAACAAGAAGTAGCGAAAAATAGGAAAGAGATGGAGAAGTTTCAAGCTTTGTATAATCAGAATCTATCAAGTATCAAAGCCTCAGAAGGATCAGCCACCATTCTGAATCAGCAAATGAATACAAAGCTTAAAACTGGTTTGGGTTATGAAGAAGGATCAAGTAGTGGTAAGCCAAGAAACAAAGAACCCATCAAGTTTGTCAAATGTACAACCAATGACAACAACAAACCTACAGAAACAAAGGAAGACAATCAGCCGCCCAGGACGAGTAAAGAAAAAGGTGCCAAGACTAAATCTATAGAACAAAGATATAATGCGCTCCCTGCTTAAAGACGTCATCAGCATGGAAGAAATCGATCTGCTCAAAGAAGACAACCATTTTACAGGTACAAAGAATGGTTCTATGGCTATTATTTTTACTGTTCTAACTTTGGTCACAAAGCTATAAATTGTTCCTTAAGACTTAGACATGAGCAATTAAGATTTCAAAGGAATAAATACTTGCCACAACAAAGAATGATGCAGCCATGTAACAAACCTTCACAGATTGCAAATTGCCAAATTAAGTCTAGGGACATGCAACTAAGGAGGTCAAGAAATAATCAACAGTCAATGAGCAGACAACGCTGCAACAATAATTTTGACCTATTGAACAATGAGATTGAGTGCTACATCTTTCATAACTATGGACATAAATCTGTTGACTGTCGATTAAAGAACTATGAACTAGATTTGAATTCCCTTGCTGAAAATGTCAAGTTTTGGAAGAAGAAAGAAAGTGACAACTATGGATTAGTGTTGTCAGCTCAAAGAAAAATGAACCCTTGGTATATAGTGATCTAGGTGGATATCATTGGCCACCCACCTTTACCGACTGGCTCAAAACAATTTTCTGGCAATTTTGGCAATTTACTATTTTTCGTAGGTTTTAACTTCTGGGGCCATTTTGAGGGCCTAAATGAAGGTTTTTTGACATCGAGGTTCTCATTGATATCTGAAGGCATGATTTATCCCCCAAAATGAATCTCCTTTATGATACCTTTCCAATGAGCTATCATATGCCTAAAACGGAGATCGTATGCAAAAGTTACGACCCCGGGAAGTTGATGTACTAACTTACCCAAACGGGGCCCACATGACTTTTGGCGCTTCATCTCCTAGGGTTAGATTTTTGGATGTCTAGGACTTTTGGAATTCCCATTTATTGTAAGAAAGGCCTTCAGAGCCTCATTGTAATGATCTTCTTGGGAATGCGAGTAGCCGTCACATCTCTTCTCAGAGATAAGCTGCCACCATTCTAGCGAGTCTTTCACTCTGTATTTTTACAGTCTCTGTACATTTCTTTGATTAATAGAAATTGTGTATTACTGTATATTTGTGTTTATGGTTGCATCTATGATACATTTCTATTATATTATTGAATATATGCAATATCTCTGTGTATTTCTTTATTATATCTCCGCTCTCATTTCGTGCCGAAAATAATCCGGATCATATAGACAGTGGATGCTCCAAACATATGATGGGAGACAGAGGTAAATTTATATCTCTAAGTGAAACCAAATCAGGAAATGTAACCTTTGGAAATGATGCTCCAAGTAAAATAAAGGGTAAAGGGATGGTGAGGTTAAATAATGGAAAAGGAAAATCCCAAGATGTTCTACTTGTAGATGGGCTGAAACATAATCTGCTTAGTGTAAGTCAAATGTGTGACAGAGGATGTGAAGTGGTGTTCACGTCCAAGGACTACAAGATAAAGTCTGTAAACTCAGGACAAGTGGTGGCCAAAGGCATAAGGACAGAAAATAATGTATATGTGCTGAAAGAAAATAGAGA
>ML828363.1:143702-155275 GCA_009831015.1 Picea engelmannii
CAAAACATATACATTGTGCATGTTGATTTAAAACTAAAAATATCATGATTTTACTTGATTCTATAGTTTTTTAAAGTTTACTTTTAAAACTTAGCAAATTACAGTTAATCTTCAATTTTAATATATAATATTTCCACATATCGGCATTTTTCTCTTAAAAAGAGTTAATGAGGCTCTAAAAATTAGTTTGTAGTAAAAAGTTGATCTTTTCTTGCATGTTAAAGTAGGACAAGAGTGTCCATGCCCATATGGATAGGTAATTCTCTATTGCAATGACACCAAGCATATTTTCTTCCATATGTGTCATGAGGTGACTAACCTGGAAAATAGGCGACGATACTATAGATCTGAGAGGGTGAAGAAGGGAAATTTGCACATCTCTCTACTAATATATTACTAATCCCAATCCCTTTTCCAATATCCACTATGACATAGACTTTCGTTAATTCATTTTTCACAAATAATTCCTTCATTTGGCATGTGTTTGGATGGTAGTAATGATAGAGCTACCATTCCTCATATGTGAACTAGTAGAACAAAGGGTGCAACAATAAATTACACCATAGAGGCATTGAAACCTTGCAATAGATAAAACACTCTCATCCATGGATTGGGTAGCGCTGCAAAATCAATGACTATCCTGAACTTGGTGCAAGCCATTTCAAATTACATGAAAAGAATGACACAAGACTTGACTTATCTATTGGAGACTATTTTTTCATGTAGATATGATCTAGTTATCCCAAACATATTTCTTAGCTAGATATAATCATCTATTTAGTGTAGTTCTGTTGATCCTTCTTATGTGTAGGCATGAGGATTCTTTCATAGAAACCCCCAACCAATGTGTATAAGGCCCCCTAAATCCCTATATCATCCCCCCTCCCCCCAATACCCATATCCCTACTTCAATTAAACTTATACCTCCCCCCCCCTTGATATGAAACAATGTATTGATTTCATTTTTCACAATTTTAAAATCCCCTTTATGAATGGACGTGATAGGACATTGGTCAAAAAGTGAATCCCCCATGAGGAAATGTTTCCCTGGATTGCATCCCCCAAGTCAACTATACTTGAACAACTGACTACCAAATGTAAGACTATGTTGTCATCCATCTACGCCAACACTTGGTAGTCCTTGAAGGCCATGTCTTTGGTTCAAAAAGGTGTTTACATATATCCAATGAACTCATTGAAATTATTAGCATAACATGGATAATACACAATCCATCACATTGCCAAATCACGCTATCCTTCGTTGAGTCTTTCTATGTAGCTCCTCATTGGTTGTCTGCCCTTACTTGACTAGATATCATTGTTCCTCATAGCCAATGCGCTAGTACACTATCCTAACCATCTTGCGATTGCCACCCATGAATCAGTTACCAAGGAAACCAAAAGATATTGATTTCCTTTGCACCCTTAGCCAAGTTTCCTTGATGTGCCATCCATCATGCCATTTCCACTAGCAACTCAAGTAGCACATGGATTTGAGCTCATGCCAAAATCCATTACATTATCCCCCACTTGAATTGTTGATGTCGTTGTTAACCTGACTCCATTAGATCCTTTGAAAAAAGGGGTGTTGGAGAAGAGACACTTCCTCAATTGCCACATTCAAACGTGGTGATCTGAATTTATGAGAAAAACAAAATGAATAACATAGTGAATACAATAAAATAGTATGTATAACAACAACAGATATCCAATGAACAATAACTTCTATTGAATAAATAAAATAGGCTGAAACTGTAAAACTACAGAACTGAAAACACTTGCTCAAATGGTGGTAGCTATATCTGAGAAGAGATGTGGCTTCTACGCGCATCCGTCTAAGAAGAATGATTCCAATGAGGCTCCAGAGGCCGTTTTTAACATTACTCATGAAGGCCAAAACACTAGATATCCAAAAACTTAACCGTAGGAGATGAAACACCAAAAGTTATGTGGGCCTCGATGGGTAAGCTGGTACCTCAACTTCCCAGGGTCGTAACTTTTTCATACGACCTCTGTTTTAGGCACGTGATAGCCCATTGGAAAGGTATTTTCGATAACTACACATGATGTTGTCAAACTCTAACTCTATCTATAGTTTGACTGCAGCAAGAGAAAAAAACATTTTTTAGGGCCCCAAAATGGCCCTGGAAGTACATAAAGATGTACTGACATGAAAAAATCCAAAATAAGGTAGTTGGATTAGGTGGGAAACCACCAATATCCACATAGAAGTTGTGTAGGGCTTCAGACAACCCAAGAAGTGTAGAACCCACAATCACAAAAAATTACATAAGAATGTGCTGAACTAAAAAATGTCAAGAGGAGCTAGTTGGAATAGTTGGGTGGCCACCAATATCCACTTGGATCATGTGGCTCTAATACCATTTGTCACAAGAATAAAATTTTCATTTTTCTTGAGCATCCCATACCACCTAATAATCCTAGTCATCGCAAGACACCAATGTGAACTTGCTAATTGGGCATGGCTGTCAACTGCAAGTATCACTCAAACTATGCCTAACCAACATGTCCTGACCGAACCCAACCCATGCACCTTAAAGTGAGTGGAATGTCGACTACTTATTTTAACCATAGGTGATGTTACATCACCACCCAATCATAGGCAATGTTGCACCATTACCTCCCTTGAGATAGCTACACTTGAACAACTAACAATCCAACATAAGATTGTGTTGTCATCCATGTAGGCCAACACTTAATATTCTCTAGAGATCATGTCCTTGCTTCACTAGGCATTCTCAAGCCTTCAATACACTCAACTATGTTATTGGCATATCACAGATAACACACAACCCATCACATCATTGGATCACATTGTCCTCCATTGAGGCCTGTTATGCATTGCCTCATAAGTCACCCACCCTTGGTTAGACATCATTGGTCCTCCTAGCCTATGCACTAGCATACCGTCCTAACTGTCTCATGGATGTCATCCGTGAGTTAGTCACTAAGGCAGCCAATGCATATAGACTCGTTGATGTTGGCCTAGAAGAAAGTTCATGGGTGGAAAAACAACATCAACTCCCATGACCAGCCTTTGTCACAAGTTCAAACTTAGAGGGGGGTAGGGTATGCATACCTCCTTAGAATTTACCAGTCAAATTGTTGGGCGGAGGGGGGTCCCTTGTCCCACAAACAAGGGGGTCTCATACACCAATTTGGTGTGGCTTGGGCGTGACCTTAAATTATTATTAAATATAAAATATGGTTAATGATTTTGACTTTTCGTATAATAATACTTATTAGTAAGTGGATTTATGAAAAATATAGGTTTATTGGTTACTATGTTATAAAATAATTTAATAAATTATATTGTAAGTAGTGAAAGGATGACATCATTGAATAGGCAAGTACTCGCATATGGAGTGAATAGAGGGAATTGACCTGCAACTTTTTTATACCAACAATGGAGGACAGGGGGAAACTCATCAACTATCAACCTTCAAACTTGGCGGATGGGAGGCTCGAGACACCTGCTATTTTGACTATGCTTAACTATTATATAACCGGTTCTTCTTGACCATGTGTTTTATTGGCAACTTCTCCGTAGTTAGGTGTAGTTACTCTCGACTCTAGCGACTACAGTGCACATGTCCTCATTTTCAATGATTTGTTGGGTGACTATTTGTTGCTTTTAACTTACTTGTTAATGTGTATGCTTTTCCACGAGTAAAGGGGCTTATGTGTTTAAGGTGGAAGTTAGACACTAGCACTCTAGCAGCTTCCCGATGGAAGTTGAGGTCAGCACACTAATGGGTGCAGATGATGAGGCTCTCTGGGAAAAGCACTGGGTTATTCACCTCGGTTGACGGGCATGGCATTAACTTGAAAAAATAGGCCGACCTTTCTCCGCATTCAAAGTGTCCTCCGAAAGTTAATGGTTTATTTTCCTCTGCTGACCCATCCTCTGCAATTGTGTCATCTGGAGGTGCCTTTCAAATTCGACGAGTTGAACCAGAGGTACTTGTGGGTGGAGTGGTCGTTACAAGGTCGAATGTTAGACATACATTACAGAGTAGGAAGGTTTCTAAAACTCTAGGAGGGCAAAGCATAAAAAAACTGTGGAAACCGAATAAGGAAAAACAAACGTTGGTCATGGGCATTGATGTTGGCCTAGAGCAAAGTTGTTTATTGTCACTCTACGCATTAGTGGTTCGACTCTCTTAATTCTCTCTTTGCAAACCATCTCTCCCTACCCAGGTTAGGACTGCTTGGGTTCCATTGTTGGGTTATGAACCAGAGGTTTTATTCCTGCTGCAAGGTTGGTTTGGTTTTCTGTTTAGATCATCAGAAGATACCTTGTTGTTAATGGATAAGTTGTGGGTCTTGGATGGAAGCAGTCTGATGTTAAAAATATGGAGGGTTTGCTTTGACCCTGCAATAGATTATTTTCAGCATCGCCACCTGTGGATCCTGTTACCAGGGCTCCCCTTACAACTCTGGAACGCTAAGGCATTGGAAGCCATTGGAAATGAGCTCGTTCAGTTTATAAAGTTTGACGAATCCTCTTTAAATGCACCAGATAGGAAATTGTGTAAGGTTTTAGTTGAGATAGACCTCCTCTCATGATTACTGGAGTCCTTAGAGATAGATTGGAGGGGGCATATTGTTTCACAAATACTTTATTACCTTGGTATACATTTTCAATGCTCAACATGTGAAAGGACGAGACATTTGAGAAGGAATTGTCTAGGGGTGATGGAGGAGGAGGAGTATGCAGATTCTATGCTTCGAAAATTGGCTCGATATGCCTCTCCAGGTGTGGATTCTCATGGTTTCGAAGCTTATCTCCCATCAACGGAGGTGGAGAGTCTGACAACACTTCCAGATATGGTGTCCGGTAAGTTGAAAACGTTTTGTCCCTCCCTCTTTTATTCTTTAACCGCTTGGGAGCATGATGCCTTGGATTCCACATGTGTTTTGGTCCTTGGAAGAGGGAAATAATTGGGCTACCCCAAAATATTTTATGTGGGAATAAGTTGGTATTTTATCACCAATTGTATAGTGTTTTGTTCTGGGTATGGGGGGGGGGGTCTAGTTATTTACTTTGACAAAGCAAGATTTTTCCATGGAAGAAAGGGGAAGGCCTCTTGTTTCTGGAGGGGACGAGTTCAGATTACCAACAATTTCTTTGGTTGGTCTACCTGATGATAGTATTGATAGGATTTTATCCCATGAAACTGTGGGTGGAAGTACCAACTTATCTAGTCTTAGGGAACCCGAGGGAGGAAGTGTTAACCCACCTGGTTTTAAGGAACCTGAGCAAGGAAAAAGCTCCTTGGGTGATGTATTGATTACTCCGGTCCCTGCTTATAGAGAGATTATTTCACCGTTGCCTATCCCTACTTATCAGGGGAGGTCGGTTTTTAGAAGCGCTTGGTTGAAGCCACTGGTTTGTGTGAGAGGTGTGTGGAGGTTGCAGGGAAGGATTTCACTTGGTCGAGGGGTCTCGGTATGGAGATATCTCCTATTAAAACTATGAGTGCACGTAAAAAATCTTCTTTGGCTACAAATTTACATGTATCTTTTACCACCAACATTATTGATAATGGCGCGCTTAGAGGCATGAAATACCTAGCTAGGCAAAGTCATGATCCTACTCACTTTAAATATAAGAGGGGTGGAGGGTGCCCTAAAAACTGTTTCCTTGTATAGGTTGTTAGATAGGACTAATCCTAATATTATCTTTTTGCAAGAAACCTTGGTTGATGAAAAGAAGGCTCAGGAATTCATGAATACTCTCTGACCTAGGTGGTTAGTTTGTGCGGTTAAATCTGTTGGCAAGTCGGGGTGTCTATTGGTAACCTGGGATCTGTTAAAGTTTGATCTTGTTCCTTACCTCAGTTGTGGGGGTATTCTTTTGACAGGTACTTGTTGCAAAAATAAAAGACATATAGCACTTTTAAATGTTTATGGTCCATGCTCATACATAATTTCCTTCTGGAACAAGGTGAATGACAAGGGGTTATTAGCTTGCAAATCTCTTATTTTAGCAGGAGATTTTAATTTTACGTTAAATGCCGATGATGTTTGGGGAGAAAAATCTCTACTTGACCAGTCGACAGGGTTTTTCAAAGCTATTTTTCAAAGGAATAAGTTAGTTGATATTTTACCAAAGTTAGTAGTTCCCACTTGGAGAAACGAAAGATTGGAAGCTGAAAGTATTTCAAAAAGGTTGGATCGAGTTTTTATTTCTGAAGATCTCATGAACCTTTCTGGAAGGTATAAGTCTTGGGTTGAATATCCTTTTCTTTCATATCATGCTCCAGTACTCTTATAGATAGAAAATTATGCTAACCCGATAGCCTACCCTTTCAAGTTAAATCCGATGTCATTGAAGGAACATGACTTTTCCCTTTTAGTACATAAAGTTTGGAATGACCAACAATTCTTACAAGAAACAGGGGTACATAGAAGATTAGTTTGGAAGTTAAAAAGTTTGAAACAAAGGGTTAGACTATGGGAGAAATAATTGAGATCGAAGAAAAACTTAAAATTAGAAAATTTGGAGGAGGACCTCCAGGCTACATATCTGGAGAAATCTTGGGGGGCGAGGATAATTGAGGTAGATAATCACATTAAGGCTTTAGAGGAAGAGATAAGTTCTCTTCTCTCTAAAGAAGAGGAGCTTTGGAGACAACAAAGTAGAGCAATATAGATAAAAAGTGGGCACCAAAATATGAAAAATTTCCATCACTTTTCCAAGTTTATAAGAAACAACAAACACATCTGGGAAGTTATAGTAGAAGATGGGGAGGTAGTCAAGAGGATATTAAAAAGAAGAAAATAGATTTTACAAAAGTTTCTTCGAGGAGTCGGGATTTTCTGACATTAATGATTAGGTGTCTGTAGCCAGCCTCTTTCCCCGCTTAGTCGAGGAGGAAGAAGCACTTCTTCTTGAAAGACCGTGCTCTAAGGAGGAATTACTGGAAGTACTCAAAGCTTTTGCAAAGGACAAAAGTTCGGGACTTAGAACTTTTTAAAGTTGTTTTTCCTTATAATTTTTTCAAACTCTCTGAAGGCTTTAGATATCTGGGCTATTTTCTAAAGATGGGTAACTATAAGGTTGATGACTGGAGATGGTTACTAGCAAAATTTGAAAAAATATTGGTCACTGGCGTAATAGATGGATTTCCCTTGGTGGGCGATTTGTACTTATTAAAGAATTTTTAGAAATCCAACTTGTGTATTGGATGGCCTTGGCTGCCATTCCTGTTTCTATTCTCAATAAGATTAGACAACTAATCTTTACTTTTCTTTGGGCGGGTTTTAGTGAAAAGCATCACTTTCATCTTTGCAGATGGGATTCTATAGTTAGACCAAAGCACCTTGGAGGTTGGGGTCTGCAAAACATCTTCCTTTTTAATAAGGCACTGGTGGCAAATTCTCTTTGGTGTGTGATGATGAAGGAAGAGATTTGGCATAGAGTCATTAAGGATAAATACTTCCTACACTGGGTAACTACCTGGCTCAGTTCGGCTACTCAAAAAACGAATACAACTTCGCAGTTTTGGAGAAATTTGTTAAAAACTTTGCATAATATAACTCACCTGCTGAGTTGCAAGCCTGGAGTCAGAATTTCAATCTTAATAGGAAAGGATTTTAACTTGGGCTTGGGGAACTCCTCCTTTCTGTCTCAAGAACTACTTTCTTCTTTAAAATAGAAGAAAGTAAGCTATCTCTTTCAGGTTAGTAGACCACTCCGACTAGGGGCTATTTTCTCATAGTGGAAAGATGGCGCAGATCTATGTCTCACTGGACATTTGGCTTCCGAGTGGGATCGTTATTGCAGAGTGTTAGTTGAGGCGGGGATTAAGCTACTTGACAGGTCTGATGATCTACACTGGATTGGGGGCGATAAGTCAGGTATTATCTCTATAAAAAATGTATATGGGGCTCTTGCTTCAAAAATTTGGCAGCAAAAATCTTCGGTCTGGAGGATAAATTTGTGGAATTGGGAACTAGCTCTAAAAATTAAACTCTTTATTTGGCTAGCTGTGCAAAACAAGATTTTGACCAGGGATAATCTACAAGGTAGAGGTTGGGAAGGACCTAATATTTTCCATTTATGGACCTTCAATTGTGGTGCAGGCACCAATACTAGAGAAAAACTTCTTGGAGTATGGGCCACTCTCACTTTGGCATATAGGCAAAACATATTAGATATGTAGGTTTTTGGAGACTCTAAAATTATAATAGACTGGCTAAAAGACAAAGGGAAATTGCAAGTAAATGCGTTAGAATGATGGAAAGACAGGATCAAAGAACTCCAAAATTCTTTCTCTTCGATCAAGTACACACATATCTATCGTGAATCAAACATGGAGGTCGACAAAATTTCCAATGAGTCACTTCAGAGGCTAGAGGGAAAAATCATATATAATCAGTGGATAGAGGGGCAGGAGGGCCCTACTTTATTCCTTAGTTATTTTAGTACAACTATGTAGTATTTAGCACAAAAGTGAGCTAAATAAATCAGTGGTTTGTAATAATTAAATAAATTAGTGATTTGTAATAATTAAATAAAAATATTAACATTTTAATTTAATAAAACAAAAAAAAAATGATATTAATATCCAAAAAAAAATAATTTAATTTAAAGTTCTTTATATTGAAAAAAAAATTACACAACTCTCTCATACTCCCTTATAAAAAAAAATGAAATAAAATGTTCAATTTAAATGAAAAAAAAAATTATATAAGAAAAAAAAAATGTCATATATATTCCCTGGGATTTCAATAGTTGGAATGTAGTGATCTCAACCTACAATCTTATCTTTTAAATCTGTCTTATTTATCAATAAAATTATCATGGGGTTGAAAACTTATTTTACTTTTTCCAAAATAAAAAATAAAATTATTTATCTTATTATATAAGAAAATACATTTAATTTATAAGAAAATTTCAAAACAATTGTATTGATATTTAGTTGTATTTATTAATAAAATTGTTAATTTAAAACATATTATACTTTTAAAAAAAAATAAAATATATAATGTGAAAGAAATTATATTTAATTTATACGAAAATTTCAAACTAATTTTATTGTATTTATTAATAAAATTGTTAATTGAAAATATATTATACTTTTTCAAAAAAATAAAATAAATTTCTAAATATAATGTGAAATTATATTTGATTCATACAAATAATAAAATCTCAAAATGATTTTTTTTTAATTTAATTTCAATTTTTATTATAATATTTTATTTGTCATTAAATTATAGTATTATATAATAGAGAAATACAATATTTAAAATGGATTTTTTTTTTATATTTGATAAATTCAATCCCTAATTAAAAAGAAAAAAAAAATACTATATCAATGAGTCAAATTCTAAATCGCAATACTAAAGAAAATAATATGATTCCCTTAAGGGATTGGAATTCCTACTTTAAAATCTTTACGAGTTTCCTAATGCCATGGACACCATTCCTATTGTTCCTACACAGTTTTTTCTTTAGATGACATAGGGTTCGAGGTTAAGCGGCTTGTAAAAGGGAAAGCTAAGGACATTGAAGGTTACCAAGCTAAAAAAATTTAAAATCGGAGGGCCTATCCTTATCCCTCACATACACAAGCTCTTCAATTTAAGAGTTAAGCAGGGCTTCCCTAAACCTTGGACGCAAAGCCTCATTGTTCCTATTTTTAAAAATGGGGATAGAAACATTCCCTCTAATTATAGGAGCATTATGATTATAGCCCTATTTAGCCAAGCTTTATGGAATTATTTTGGAAAAGAAGATTAGCCTTTGGCTAGAAAGTCACGGTAAAAGAGCTAAAGGTCAGACTGGGTTTAGGAGATATAATTCAACTATGGACCATCTTGTTACCTTTAGGATCATTGCAGAGGAGTTCCGCAATACTAAAACCAATCATTTTTGTTGTTTTGTTGACTTTAGAAAAACTTTTGACATGGTTCCTAGGAAAGACCTTTGGAATAGGTTGGAAGAGATAAAAGTGCCTCTCGAGTTGAGGGTTGTTGCAATAAGGATGTACGAGAACATTATTTCTAAGTTTAAAAACATTGAGGGCTGGTCGAAAGAGATTAACTGCAATATTGGAGTCAAACAAGGTTGTCCCTTGTCCCCTACCCTTTTTGGCATATACATTGACAAGTTAGAAGTTTTTTTGGAAAAAAGAGGTTGTGTCGACACTAATCTCACTGGTATAGTCATCAATCTTCTTCTTTATGTTGATGATATCGTTCTTATGGCAAGGAATCCCCATGATCTTGAAAACCAACTAAGAATCCTTAAGGTTTTTTGCTCCAATATGGGTATGACTGTTAATACTGATAATACTAAGGTCATGATTATTAAATCCAATAAAAATCAATCATGATACCTTAGTATATGACAACAACAACTTGGAGGAAGTGACTTAATACAAATATCTTGGAATTGATATTCACCACAAGCTCAACTGGAATTATAGCATTGAGAAAATGATTATTGGGGGATGGAAAGTTTATTATGGGCTTGAAAACAATTGTAATTCAATCGATCTTTGGATTTGGGATAAGAAGAAACTCCTCTTTGAGACTCTCATTACACCTGTTATTCTTTATGGATGTGAAGTCTAGGGTTGTAGTATTTTTGGTGAATCCTGAAGAAAGATAGAGAAAATACAAAAGAATTTTATAATCTATAATCTCAAAATTAAAGGAAATACGCCATATCCCATCCTCCTCTTAGAAACAAGCCTCTCCCCCATTGAGAGCATGACTATGACTAGATACCTAATGCATACGAACAAGTTAAACAACATGGAATACAAGAGGCTCCCTAAAATTGCTTCAAAATTGAGTTGTAACCACCTTCAACTCAAGTGAGGATGGCATAAAGATGCCCAGTCTTGACTAAACTATTGGGGAATCATGAAAGACACCATTTTGCAGAATAAAGATACTATTAAAAATATCATCAAATCAAAATTTAAGGAGAAAATGTGGTGTGATAAAGGCTTAGAGGAAAAAAGAAAATTAAGGTATTATAAGGATGTAATCAACCCTACTCTAGAAGATCAAAATTATCTTTTTGTTTTCACGAGTGTAAAGAAAAAAATAAGCATTTCTAAGATAAGAACAAATTCTCACGAGCTCCATAGTGAAACTGGGCATTGGTCAATTCCTAAAATGCCATGGGATGAAAGAGTGTGGCATCTTTATGACACTAAGAAGGTTGAGGATGAAAAACACTTTCTCTTAGATTGTCCAGCCTATAACCAGATTAGATCTCTTTCAAAATATTTGTCACACTTATAACCTTCCTAACCTCTTAACTCAACAAAACTATGGTGATCTTGGAAAGCTTCTCTTAATGTTTTTCGAGCACAGAAACACAATTCTAAAAAACCACAAGTAATCTCTTACCCTCTTAAAGTCCAATAGACCAATTCAATCTTAATGGAGGTTAATCATCATCATCATATCAAAATAATATGAATTATTATTTTTATTATATATATATGAATTATTATTTTTATTATTATTTTATAAAATTTACTGAAGTGAAATGTGAAATCACTTCTCCACACAATGTTAAATTT
>ML828364.1:48832-65639 GCA_009831015.1 Picea engelmannii
GTTAGGATTGGTCCTTCTAGTAGCCATAGACATATTTTTACTTTCAACATTTCTTTCCACCTTAAATGCATTCTCCAATGATTTGGGTTCCCAAAGGTGAACCTCATGTTGAATGTTATCCTTTAAAGTTCCTATGAATACATAAATCAAGTGCTCATATGGAATATCTGTTACCTTTATATTCAATCTTTGGAAGTTCTCAATGTGCTTGGTAACTGAACCCTTTTTCTTGAGATTTATCAATTGGCTAAAGAAGGTATTGCTCCTTGTATCCTCATAGTGTGCTATCCTTTCTTCCATGAAAATTGTCCAAGTGATGTGTGATTTGCGAGAACAAATCCATCGATACCATACAAATTGATTGGATTCTAAATATAAAGAAGCAATTCATACCTTTTATGTATGTGGCACATTATGTAGATCAAAGAATTTCTCCATCTGAAGTATCCATGTGATTGGGTCCTTGCCATCAAACTTCCTGATATTGATCTTAGGAACGTGGTTGGTCTTCAACCCAAAGTTGGAGTTTCTCCATTCTTGATTCACCTTCCTTGTGTCCTCATCATGAATTTCATGGGATGCATTTTCACTTTTAAGTGTCTTCTCTGTTACGAAATTTTTCAATACTTCCATGATCTCCTCTTTTAAACCATCCATCTTTCCCTCCAACTTAGCTTCCATCTCTTGTAGTTCATATTTTGTTACTATCTTCTTTTGTAAATCATTTATGTCCCTACGCATTTCTTCACCTTCATCAAGAGTCCAAGTAGGATTGTCTGGAGGCATATTTGGTGTAGAAGTTCCCTTTTTGGGTGGCATGTTGGCCAAGTATCACTTTTGAACCTTGATTTTGAGGTGGTTCTACTAGACAATATTTCTTCTGTTGTATCTCCCAAGTTTCAGACATTCTGGGTATGAAAATTTCTTTTATGTATTTCTATGATATTTCTTCTCTGCAATGCCACAGTTCTGATCAAAATTGGATGTCCCAAGTGAAATTTATGGTAACTTCTCCACAACTTTCTGATTTTTTGCCTTTCTAGGAGATCTCACTTGTATAGCGTGCCCCGCACAAAATAATTGATATAAAATAATTAATACTATAGACTATCCAATATCCAATGAAACCAGTCCCACTGAATTTGGATACTCTAGGAAGAAGGTATGATTGTCTTACCTGGAACACCTTCTTGAGACTAGTCAATAGGACTAGTCAAATACCCTATCTTCCACAGGGTGTATCTACAAATGTAAGATGACCCAGAAGCTGAAATTTTTACCACAGATACCTTACTAATTTTTTTGAATAGCCTCCATATTTCAGTTTCTTAAACATTACAAAAAAAAAATTATAACAAAAATTCCGCAATGACTTAGTTCATGATGAATCCAGAACCCTATCTTGCATAGGCTATATCTATAAAATTCTAAGGCCTCAGGAGATGAAATGTCAACCCGACATACCTTGATCCATATACTAAATATCCTCTGAGTTGTTCCTTCTAAAATAGTGTAGAAAAAAAGTCATAGAGAAAATGCCAAGGTTTCTTAGATGTAGCAATGAAACCCCAAGACCTTGAGCTCTGATACCAGATGTTAAGAACCAAATATCAATATAGCATAGAAAAACCTCAGACTAAGTACTCAATGCCTTAAAAAAGAGATAATTTCAGATAATAAGCCTCTTTGAGGGGGAAACCTCCCTTTCCCCACATAAATGTTCAAGTACAAGATGATTCCAAATGAAAATGTCTCCTTGGTATATATAGGAGACTAGGAGGTATAATTACAACTAATGGAATAAAGTCGACATAAATAAAATAACATTACTAATGTAATATTCCCCAATTAAGGGGTAATGGGCCAATATTAGGGCTTAACATATACAAAATGGGAATGGATGATGTTTTAAGAAGATGTGTTCCAGAACACAAAAGGGAGGATATAATCAATGAAGATGATGCAGGAGCAGCCGGGGGATAATTTTTAGTTCGACAAGACATCCAGAAAGGTACTAAAAGTAGTCCTGTGGTGGTCGACTCTACATAAAGACTGCCGATATCAAGTAAAAAAATGTGATAGTTGTCAGAGGCTTGGACGACCCTTGTGGAAAAATAGAATGCCACTGAGTGTAATAAACCCTAATCAATCTTTTAAAATTTGGTCTATCAACTTCATTGTGCCATTTCCACAAAGGGAAAGAAGAATTGTGGTGAAGTACATCATTACTACAGTCGAATATGTGACCAAGTGGGAAGAAGTCGAGCCAGTTGAATCTTGTAGTAAAAGGTAGCATGGAAAATCATCTACGGAAGCATAATTACAAGATTTGGTTGTTTGTTCACACTAATAAGTGACCATGGAACTCACTTTGTAAATGAAACAATTAGAGTCCTATTGGAAAAAATTTTAATCGACCATAGGAAAATGACAGCTTATCACCCACAAGAAAATGGGGCAATTGAGTCATTTAAAAAAATGTTACACAAAGGACTCACAAAGATTTGTGCCATAAACAAATATGACTAGGATGACAAGATTCATGCATTCCTATGGGATTACAGATCAACATACAAACAATAAACTAGGCAAACTCTGTTCAATCTAGTCTATGACCAATAATTTGCTATCCCTTTACAATTTTGGACCAATTCCGACAGGGTTGCAGCTGTAGAAAAATTTGATGAGAGAAAAAGTATGAAATACTGACTATACCAACTAAACACACCCTAAGAATAAAGGTTAATAGTGATTCATCACCAAGAGGTTCAGAAGAAACAACAGAAAGCGTGGCACGATCGACTCATGAAGAAAAAATACATAAAATAGGGAGACTTAGTCTTACTGTATGACAATTGCATAAAAGGGAAACCCAAAAAATTGGAAACAACATGGCTTGGGCCTTATGTGGTGGAAGATATTCGATCGACTGGAGTGGTCCAAATTAGAACATTATTGGGGAAACCATTTAAGAAATTAATTAATGGTTCCTGTATAAAGAAGTATCAGGTGTAAAACAAAAGAACCTTGTTGGAAAATTATAGTAGGGAGTTTCCAATAGGAAATGACTAAAACGACTAATCATACTTATGAAAAATAAACCTTGCTTAAAATTAAAAAAAAAAAGTTAGACCAATTCAGGTAGAAAACTGAGAAAGGTAAAGTACTTAAAGGATAGCCATAAAACTAAAGAAAATAAGAAATAAATTAAAATGGAGAGAGAAAGAAACCCTTGGTCGCTCCCGAGACAAAGCAACATAAGATATTATCGACATTCCACCCCATTGATTGACTTATGAAAAAAAATCATAAGATGAGAATCAAGTGAAAGGATCAGTTTAAGAGAAAGAAAACACAGTTCAAGAGAGCGTAGGTTAGGTGAGTGAAGATCAAATGAGAACAGACCAAGAGAACATGAATACAATTGGCATGGAAAAATATGACATCATTTAAACTCAGTTAAAATTAGCAAAATGAATGAGAAAACAAGCCATCAACGACATCAACTAAGTCAGTCCAATAATAAATATGACTCAAGAATACTATTTGGTTGGCCCACGTATCGAACACCTATAAACATAGGAGATCTTGTCGGTCGGACCTAGAACAACAATGGCCGAGAAAACACCGACGTCAGAAGAGAAAGATAATTTAATTTTGGACAAGGAATGGTTGATGAGAGAATTAATGATGAAAACGATCGTTGTGCAGTTGCTCACACAATATTCGATTACACCGATACGTGTGATAATAAAAAACAAGATATTACATTTAATGACCAACAAGACATAAACGAATGCCAATAAAGCAATGATTTAAATGTACACTCTCTCTACTCACTCGTACCACCAATATTTATGACAGAAGAGAATGAAATACGAGAACAAATGGACGCATTGAACCTGACTCTCTCGCGACCATCTATAAATATAGAAGAATCATACGAATTTTCCTCATTTTTATTTTCTCCTCCATATCTAAGTATAGAGTAGTGTGCACAGTCGACCAAACCTGTAAATTCATCAACCTTACCCGAAACCAGTAATTAGGATCCACAAATGTCGAGGATGAGAGGTCATGTCGGCAACGCAATAGAAGGTTCAAGACCGAGGAAAATTTTTGATAGAGTGACTGCGACACCATTGAAAATACGGATGTAGAATATCCGACTATCAAAGATGGATGAAGAAGATTGGAGCAAGCACTGGATAAACTTCATAGAATGGGAAATGCAGGAAGGTAGCTGGAAAGAAGAAACCAAATTCATAGAAAAAGAAATAATTTGGCATATTCTTGGCACCCCGCAAGTGGCTGACATGGGTCGATGGAAAGAAGAAGAAGAAAAATTCATTATTAGTCGGTATCATTAAGGATACCTCTGGTTGGATAAGAAAATATAAATAACTAGTGGAATCCTCTACCAAATCTTGGGCATCCCAAGGATAGGGGCCAAGGTACCCAAGTCGGCCAACGTTAATGACTAGATGTAGTTTTTTACGGGGTTGACGATAATCAAAAGCTTTAAGGGGTTGCTGATCAAAAAAATCACTGACCTAAGAGCCCACTAGACTGCCATAATAATTTATTTGTTCTTCACACCAATAGGTTAGGCATATGATGTAAATATGACAATGGTCAAGGAAATAGCTCAAGTCTATTAGAATGCATAAAGGTTCAATTGGGAGGATGACTTGGCCAACATGATGATAACCAATTGCAAGGAAGTTCAAGATGCGGGAAAGGCCATCAACTTTCCTTCACCATTAATGTGGATAGAAATGGAACAATATGGGCCTGCCAAAGAAGAAGCATTCACATATAAAAAAACCCCAACAATGGAGAAGTACAAAGTCTTCTCTTCTAATCAAACAGATACATCAAACTCACTCCCACCATAAGAGATATTTCTAATGCGGGTCGTAGGATTGAAATATAGTAATCATAGATGGAGAGTCAAACAAGTACTCCATCAAGAACTTCCAACACCTTGTCATATTCAACTGAAACTCGAAAACATAAAGCTGTAGTGTGGATTCGCATCAGCACCAGAGCCAAAATAACTGCACTACAAGCCGACAATGGAAGAAATATTCACAGAGTTGGAAAGGAAAATCAATAAGAACTTAGAAATCCCATCTGAGGAACAACAGACATGGGTACCTATAATATTTCCATTGACCTTTGAGGAGAAATAAGAAGAAAGAGAAGCATCTCTTTACATAGTTCCTTTTTTCAAAGACTTACAAGCTCTAATAGTCATACCTGCAAACCCTTCCCCAGGTAAAAGAAAGAAACCGACCAAAAAGAACAAGGGGAATAATCCTACTGAGGATGAAGCACTAGATATCGACATAGAGGATATTTGGAGAGATTCATTCAAGTCGAATGAGGGCATCGAATTCAACAACCCCACCATTAAAGATAAAATGACAAGTATCACCACCAAGATCATCGATAAATTACAACAAACTTGACAAGACACTGTTGTCATGAAGAAAATATAAAGTTACTTAGTTAGACCAGAAATGAAGGAGGATTTCCAAAAAAGTAAGGAACAAAAGAAGCAGGTTAAGAACATCAAAATTGTACTTAGGAAAATTGAAACAATAGGGGAAAAAAGGAAAAAACATGTAGAGAGCACAACTACTTATATTATCCTGACAATGGTCACAGTAAACAAGAAAGAATGGGAATTAAGGACAAGAGTAAAACTAAGTAAGAAAAGGACACTCGATGCAACAATTGACTTTACCAAGGAATCACCTCCAACAGAGCTAGTACCGATTGTTGAAGAACTTCCAACAAAGAAAAAGAAGAGGCAACTCATAATCAATGAGTCATCTGACACAATAGAGTCGGATCATCCAGTCGAGATGGATGACATTGAGATAGAAACTCTCGACATGGATTAGCATGAGTTGGTTGAGTAAATTAACACAGAGTTGATATAACAATAGTCGACTAAAAAACCAACATCACCACAACATTCAGTTGAATCAATACAAGTTGGTGAGCCGACCATCCCGACATAAAAATGGTCAGCCCATCTATTTGAGGCATTGGATCAACATAAATAATTATTGTGGATAGATGAGACTCATCAGGTCGAGGTCAGCCAGAATACCAAGGAAGTAGAGCCAGAAAGAGACATCCCAAACATACAAATGAAGAACTTTGAAAATATGTAGACTGAGAGGCCTTTACTTGAGGTAAATCCTATTGATGTTTAGCAGATTAACACAAAAGGGAAAGATCTCTAGGAAAAATAGGACATGAAGGTGAAAAACACCTAGCAAGAGGAGGAAGGAAAAGATGAAACAAGCGAACATATCATCCCGATGACACAACATATGGTAAAAAAATATGGTGAACCATCCAAATATGTAGATAATAAGAAATAAAAGGAAGTCATCCATGATTAACATTAGAACGACTGTAAAAAATACTCCATTGGGTTTTTCATTTGAGGCCTCATTCGACCTGACCACTATTTTCAACAAACACTTGTTCAACTTACATGGATATATTTCAAAAGAATCAACAAGGAGATGGAAGAAGGTTCTTAAAGAAGGAATTCAAGTCGAGAGACTAAAATAAGAGAAAAAAATATCTTGGAGGGATGCAAAGAAGTAGTTAGGTTGCATGAGGGGATATAACAGATATCAGAAGCACATAACGTCCTAGAATTCTTTAAAGAGATAATCGAAAGAATGATCATAACCAACACAAACTACTGACAACAAGTACTGAGGCTTTGAAAAAATAAAAATAAGAAGTCTAACAACAACACATATTAGCCCTCAAAGAAATCCAAACAACTTAGGATAAGATGGATGCATTCTTAGAAACATAATGGAATAATTTGATGGGATTCAAGCATAACATACATAAATTAACCAAATAAGATAGCACATTGAAATATGTGTTAAGTGAATGGATGAATCATTTTGCAAATGAATTCAGTAAATTTCAGATACAAAAAGATGTGGTCAACAGTATATAAAGGGAAAGAAACTTGGATACTGATAACAAAATAAAAGAATCCCTCACCACATGACTGGAAAAAGAAAGAGAAACGAAGCAACAACTATCACAACAAGAGAAGGAATGGAAGAAGGAGGGACAAAGAGTGTAGTTGGAAACTGACCAAGCATCCAGTTTCCTCAACCATCTCATATGTAAAATGAAGGCCATAGAAAAACAATTTGACCAAGAATCGGGTACATATCAGACATCAAGTATAGCAGAGAAAGTCTACTTGATTGCCCAGTCGAAAATTCTAAATCTGGAAGCGCTGCAGGATATCGACACATGGTGTGAATTTATTCAACAAACAAAGAAGTCAACCCCTAGTATTATTCAGACCGCCTTTATATTCATCAAAGAAAGAGAAAATAACAAGGAAGTCAACAAAACTAGTCGAGGAAATCCATGCACAACAGAACAATCAGAAATAATACCTTAAGTCGGTCGACCATATAAAGATTTTGTCTCCTCTTCTTACATGTTTCTATTTCTCTCTTCATCTTCTACTTCTCCATATTTTAATTTTGAAATCAAAGTATGAAGAAAATTATTTTATATAACCCCCACTTGCTTATGATGAGAAAGGAATTGAGTTGGGGGGAGATGTTGTAGGGGCTAGTCGACTCTGTGGAGTTTAGGAGTTCTTTAACCGAGTGGAGTTTAGTCCCATCTTCGAGGTGACCCACTACTAAGAGTTATGAGTAGTGCGGTCTAAGGATGGGAGGAACGTGGAAGGTCTTCACGTAGTTGGTGTTCTTTTAAAACAAAGACAAGTGTCACTTGTGTGTTAATTCATATGCTACATTAATATTTATCCATTTGTTTTCATTGGCTTTTCCCGTGTATGTCACATGTGTATTTATGTTATTATTTTGCATGAATATATGCATTTGAAGAATATTTTTATGATTTAAATTAGTATCAGAATTCAAAATTTTAAGTGGCATATACCAGCAGGTGGTTGAGGATGCTACAATACTTATAGCTGAGATGAACAATAGTAAACAATTTAAGCAAAGTTCCATGATGTTAGACAATATGCTCAATAACCAAAGATCACCATTCGATAGAACTGGGCTTGGTTATAATCCCAACCCCACATTACAAAGAACCAAGGAATGACCCAATATTTATGCTATGGCCTCGATTAATCACATTGAACATAATGAGGATTCCAATAAAGAAAACCCTGACTTGCAAAAGGCAACCGTCCATCACATGAAGAATGAATTCAGAAAGGTGACGACACCAAGAAGACCTACTATGAAAAAATATGGATATCTCTTTCTTGGTAATTTTTTTTCATGCAATAATTTTGGACATAAGGTAATATACTGTTGAGCATATCTAAGAAATGACCAAAGAAGAAATAGAGGCAAGTACAATGCTCTAAGAAATAATTATGTGAACAACAAAGTGTTCTGAGGAAGAATGTGATTTAGCAATGAATGCTCAAGATAAAGAAAGATATTGGTACATAGATAGTTAATGATCAAGGCATATGATTGGTGATAAGAACAAATTCCTTAAGATAAAGAGAGAGTAGGGAGGAAGTGTTTCATTTGGAGATAATAAATCTGCTAAGATAATTGGGAAAGGTAAATTCAGCCTTGGAATTTAGAAGGCCACAATAGAAAACATTCTGCTAGTTGAAGATTTAAAGCATGAACTTCTAAGTGTTAGTTAGTTGTGTGAATAGGGACACACACTCTTGTTTAACTCCCAGGAATGAATAATAATAAAAGAAGACACTGGAAAATTGGTAGCAAAAACAATCAGAACTCCAAACAATGTATAAATTCTAAATAAAATTGGAAGATAAGTATGTTGTGTGAGACAGAAAGAATAAATTTGGTTATGGAACAAGAGAAAGGGACATTTAAGGTTTGACAAATTAGCGACTGTCAGTAACCACTAGGAAGTAAGAGGCATGCCAAAAATCATCAAGCCCTCAAACCCAATTTGTAAACATTGTCAATATGTGAAACAAACAAGAGTGGAATTTAGAACCAAGGAATATTCAACATCAAGACCATTAGAACTCATCCACATTGATATTTTTGGGCCAACCAAATCACAAAGCATGCAAGGAAACCATTACTACATGATTCTCATTGATGATTACACAAGAATGGCTTGGGTATCCTTTCTCAAGCATAAATAATAATCTTTTGGGAAGTTCAAAGCATTCAAAGCATTAGTTGAAAATGAAGCATAATTGAATATAAAATGTCTGTTGGTATAGGGGCAGACCCAGGGTTCAACTCTAACAGGGCGCCAACAAGCCCTAACTACTGGCCCTTTTGGCAACACCTATTGTTATCACTGAAATTTCATCCGCACATGGCGACAAGAACTCTGCATCGTCAAAACAGGACTGGAGTCATTCATGGCACATGATTAATTCCACAACATTGCAAAAGGGTCAAAAACTATACAAATGACCAAAAATTTGAAAGGCGCTTTACATCATCTGGGCGCGCGTATGCGCGTAACAACAACGTACAAAGCGCGCATATGTGCACAAGGCACGACTGTTGGGCAAAAAACCTGCGCGCCTGCTAAATGGCGCATTTATTGAAATTGGTCGGCCTCCCAACCACTAATGGATCGACTCCCAAGTCGATTTGACACCAAATTCGAGCTCAATCCTCATGGTGGGCTGGTCAAAGACCTAATTGTGCCCTAAATAGCCCCTTTTCACATTCAAAAGAGGTTGCATAATAACCCAATGCTTGGCTATAAAAAGCCATGAATGACCACCATTTTCTCAAGGAATTCTATGTATTGTTATGCTGCTAAGATTTCTAAGAACTCATTCTTTGGCAATAAACATAATCAGCACCATTTCAAAGGGCTTTCCACCTCTCACTTGAGTGGATAAGCTTGGAGTTCTTTCAACCACATTTTCATCTTTTCATTGTAAGGAGAGCAAGTAGTGAGGGCCTCAAGAGCCTTCCATTGGAGAAAGAAGGGACCCCGAGTCCCCTTTCTTCTTTGTGTATTTGGATTTCATCAATCAGATTAGCTTATACATTGGTGATATTGGTCCATTTACATTTGTTTTTTATTTTTCCATATGCTCATAGTTTTAGTTAGTTTTAAGTTGTTTTTGTTTATTGTTTTATTGTTTCTTTCTCTAACCTTTCCTTTTACAGCTGTCATGCCTAGCAGAGCCCAACTGGGCATGTAAGCACTCTTAATTTGCTCACCTAGTGACGAATTGGGTGCAAACACCTATGAAATAGATGCAATCTCACCCAAAGTAGCAATAGGGGGTTGTAGGAACCATGTGTCTACAACCAGAGGAAATGCAAAGTGGATCCAGGACAAGAACACACATCAATCTAGTTATTATTTTTCTCACTTGAGCCTACTTCGCAAGTTATATCTCAGATCTAACACAACAATGCAATAACATTATAACAGATGAAAAATAACAAAACATCAATCATGCATAACAACAATATATACGTGGTTCACCCTCCCCCTAGGGCTACGTCCACAGAACTATGTTTCTTGATATATTAAATGGAAACATACAGTTCTATATGCGTTCTTAGCTTGCATATATCTCTCTTTCTCTCTCTCTCCCCTCCCTGCGCACCCAACTGCAGGATTGATCTCCACACCCAGTTGAAGATATTACAATACAGACTCAATATCATCCTCAACACAACACTCAACCATGAAAAACCACAATCATAGTTTCAATGAACCAACTATTGATCAACCCTCTCGACTCTCCTAGACCTTTATTTATACATTACATGGCATAAATCTAGGTGTCAAAGACCTATATCCAAAACCCTAGGTCAAATTGACCTGTGCTTTAAGGGATTCTCCAACATGTTTTTCCTTCTTTTCCACGAGGTGTCCCAAAGAACTCGTTGACTTCTTCTTTTGCTTGTTGAGTTGTCCACGATCCATCTTTCCTTGTTGATATGACTTCCTTGGTCTTCTCTTCCAATGACTAGATTTTCCTTTCTTCGCTCCTTCTTTTTCTCTTCTTTAACCACTTCAACCCATTCTCAGTCATTGTGCCTTCCGCGCAGTTCGTACTTCACCTTTCTTCCTTAATATTCACTTCCTTTCATATCCAAGGGCCAACAGGCCCCCAACACTCACATGTGACTTGTCCCAAGTCACTGCAAGAATTATCCTTCTATTTCACTTCGACTTCAGGATGTGTGAAGAAACCTATGCTCTCTGCTTTGTCCCTCCCTTCCTTGTGCAAACTATCTTTTCTATGTATGGTACCCAGTTCCAACTGCAGCTAGTACCTAGACCCTTCTTCCTTTGCTTTTACTGAGAGCTATGAGGTAGCTGGTTGTCATAATACAATTTCAACTGGATCCCATTTATCAACCCTTCTTTCCATTATCCATTCAAGGTATTCAATTGCGCAACTCCTTCCTTCTGTAACATAGGCAACTTGAAATGGTCCTAGCCAATGTGTCTTGAACTTCCTTGGGTGCTTCATGAACTTTCTCTCATATAACAATACAAAATCTCCCTGCTTAAATTATTTTATCCTAATGTGTCTGTCATGATAAGCCTTTTCTCTTTCTTTCTGTACCTACTGACGAAATCCTGCAATAAACCTGTCTTCTTCGAGTTCCAACAACTGCGCAAGCCTGTCTTGAAAAACACCTCCATGCATGTAAATGCTACAATTCTTAAGCTAGGAACCAAGTATTCCATAGGTACCACTGCTTCCAAGCCATATACTAACTTAAATGGGGTCATCATTGTTAACTTCTTGCACGTATTTCTGTAGACCCATAACACTGTTGGAATTCTTAAATCCCAATCATCTATGTTCACACTACAAATCTTCGTCAGCGTTATCTTTATAAGATCTTTACTACTTACATTTTGTGCTTTCTCTTTCCATCAATTCTTCTCCATTGTTGATTAAATCAAGTGAGGTATTTTCTAGGGTGCTCGATGAACAAGTTGTAGAGGATAAAAATGTAAGTAGTAACAGTCCTGGAGAAACATTTTCCACATGCATAAGGGAAATTGACCTCGACAGGATTATAACAAAAATGTGAAAGCTCTTTGTTTGAATGAAAATGGAATATCCATATAACTATGGAAAATGCATTAAATTTTATATCGTGGGGCCCAACATTTCCTCGGTGGGATAGCTTGATAACACATTAGTGCCACATTCCATGCCAAGATAAGGCCACATCAGAAGCTACGACAAAGCTACATCATCGCATTTGAAGCCCAGGTGGAGGACATGCATGAACTATGCCACGTCATCTTAGATATTGGGTGTCTGGGGTATGGAGTATATGCACAACGTTCAATTCTCAGGGGTTGATGGATGTAACACCTTGATTCTAACCCTTATGAACTAAAATGTATTATGTAATTGTGACTTAGGCTGGTGAACCAATAAAGTTGAAAAGGGGCGAGAGTGCCTAGGAAATGTAATACTTCATATACATTAATAAAATACACCATTGGCTGCAAGAAAAACAAGGTCAAAAGATATAGGGGGGCATGATTTCATGAGAGAGGGGGCTTAAGGGGATAAGTATTTTTATTATATTTTATTTACCCATAATTGATTTTATGGAGAAAAGTGGTTACATGAGATTCTTGGGGAGGCCATGTGGTTCTTGGTTCTTGTAATTATATAAACATCCCTTGTGGGATATTTTGGGGGGTTCGGGGGTTCTTCTTCTTCTTCTTATTCACTCACTGTCTCGTTGTTCTGGGTTCACTTTTTCTTATTTAATCATGGTTACACCCTTCTCACTCTTCCATTTTTGGAGCCTCATTCTTGCTAATTCCTGTGCTCTTGGTATGAGGATGGAAACAAATGGCTGGAAGAGGAGAGTCATTCCTATATGGATGTAATAAATTATTAATCATTCTAGGAGGGAATGGATTCCTATGTGCATGAGATCGATGGTAGTTCAGAAAGAATTGTCCACAAATGAGAATACTTGGATTTTCCAGCAGGGATATTTCTTGACCAGTAGCACTAGATCCCTGGAGAGAAATGGAACAAACTTAGGGATTGCATGGCAGAGAAAGGTGTTCATTTATTTGGGTTGGGTAGGATGAGGGGGAAAGAGAGATGGAAATTTAGATTTGTTGTGTGGTTGGAAAACCTGAGAGCTAGTTAGTCAATTATTGTGTGTTTCATATTTGGCCTAGGACCTGTCCTTGTGGATTCATAGCCCTGGCTTGGGGGTGACCTGTTTTTGAGAGTACAAGAACAATAATGTCGATGGTTGGGAGGATCGTCCTTGGTATGCAACCAGTTGGTGAATATTTACTTGAAAAGATAAATTCTCTTTGTCATGTGTTTTCTGTATAATCTATATTCCGTCGTGTATTTAATTATCTCTTATATATGTATTTATAATGTGCATGTCTGCTGGCTATTTGTTGTGCATGGAACGTTGTTTATTTATTTATTATGTAGCATGGATATTGATTAATGAATGTGATTATTTCATGATTCATTTCATATTAAATGTTATTATAATTCAATATCAGTTCAAAAGCTAGTTTTTGGAGTAGCATGGCCAACTTGTGGGTGGTTGGGTATGTTATATATTAGTATCATGTCTATACTGTGGGTGGCTAGGTACGTTACATATTCGTATCTGAGCTATAGGTTGAAACACTATACTAGTATGGGAGAGATCTATTGGACAAGGTCTTATGGTTAAGATCAAATATGACCTTGAAATCATAAATCTCAAGAGGAATGACATTGTAGAGTGCATGGAGAAGCTAGAGCGTCAGAGATCCTTTGTAAGGTATCGTGGGATCATGACCATCCCTTTTAAATTTGGGAATGATCGCCACCATGGGATCAAGGGAGTTTTGGACCGTTGGATCAGAAGGCAAGTGAACAAGGGTCGTCTGCTAAAGTTGAAACTAGATATTGGGAAATATTAAGTCCCAATCGTCATATCTAGTTGGTCAATTGTCAATCGTTGATCAAATCCAAGTGAGAAATGAAAGACTTCAAAACTTCAACGCTTCAGTGATCATGGTGGGTAGGAAAATCCTGAACTTACGAAGGCCAGAGTCATGAATCCCCTTCAAGTGTCTGATCTGATGGGAGGCTTAGGGGGGAATCTTTGTCATTGATCATGGTCATCTGACATTGACCACTTCAGGAGGTTTCACTCCGAGAGAATTGAACCCTTTAGAACTACTACAACCCAAAGCCCTGGAGTGTCAAAATCTTGTATTTCTCATCGATCACTAGATTGAGGGAAGGACTTTGAGAGTAATGCTGACCATCGGATCTTGCAATGGTGGAAGGTTAGCAAAGTTCAAAATTCAAAACTTCGTCACTTCGACGATTTCTGGGTATGTTGCAGATCAAAGCCCCAAAGTGCCAAATTCACAAAAGTGTAAAGTCGTGAAGTTATGTGGGCCATTGGATCTGAAGTAGATATTGTGGATTTTTCGTGTGGTTTATGACATGTCTTATGCCATGTGGTAGGGGTGTCATGTGGGGACACATATCACCCAAATTTGGTACCTTTTGGACCCCAATCTGTTCATTTTTTAGTGACACGTGGCACATGTGCCATGGGTCCATGTCACCCTAGGTGATGTTAGAGTCATCTCCGGGAGTTTGTGACTCTGGGGGTGTCCAAGTTTTTGTCAGAGACCAAAGTCACGAAGGCATGCTGACCGTTGATCTGAGATCCCTTTGGGACCTTTCTCGACCGTTGGATCAAGAAGGGGGAGGATGGGTGAGCACTTTGGAGGATTGTCACTCAGGGGAAGTGGTAGACTCAGGAATGGAAATATCTCGAAGCCCCAGAGTGTCGAAATTACAAAGAGTGTAAGGATCATCCTTCTGAATGCTTGATTAAGTCTCGATCGTTCTATTAAACCGTGGATGAACATTGTAAGTACTTCGGTGGTTGTCACTCCAGGGGAGTTGAATGACACACGAGTTGAATGTCTCGGAGCCCCAAAATGTCAAATTTTCGAATTGGTTAAGAGCCATCTATCCCAAGGCCTGATTAAGTCAGGATCATTGATCTCATTGAAGCCTCAAGATGGGGGCAGGATCATCTATTCAATGGGATATCAAGTCTCGATCATTCAATTCTTCTAGTAGGAGTTATTGAAAGGTTCGATGAAGTGTAACTCTGGGAGAAATCAAAAGTTGGAAAATGGAGAACATTTGAAGGTCGAAGTCTAGAGGAATGGGTCCCAATGTCAGTCTCATGATAAGGTAAAAGGGGTTGGAAGTGACCAAGCACTCAGACATGGGGTTCTAACCAACTTACGTGTACAAGAACATAGAGCGAGGCACTAAAGAGTGATTAATCCCTTGGTTTCAAGCTGTGGTCACATGGGACATGGTTTGAAGAAAGCACTAGGGAAGAATTTGATTTTTGTATCAGCTAAGGGGGTTGGAAGTGTTTTTTTTATTTTTTCCAGGAAGCCCTAAATTTCAGTGAAGATATCTGATTGCGGAAAGAGTACAGTCATTGGAAATATGATGAAGAGGAGAATGACCTGGAATTATTCTAATTTTGATAACTGTGATATATTTTCTTCATGAATTAATAAGAAAAAGTACCCTGTAGCATTAATTGACAAGTTTTTTATGATATGTATAATTCTAAAAAAATAATTTCTTGTAGATTTGGCAGGATTAGAGATTAATTGGATCAATCCCAGTATATGATTGGATATCATAGTCATGGAAGAATGAAAGGGATTACATAAGTTGGATGAGGCAACAAATAACTCAAGAATAGTGGAACAAAAGTATTAGTCAACAACCATAGAATCTGAATAAATTGCAGGTACAACCAAGGCAAGAATCCTTACATAGGATATGAAGCTAGTAGCTTACAAATTTCCTTGATGTGCATGGAAAGGAAAAGTATGACTTCCTAGCCTAGAAGGAAGAGAGGTGTAAACAGTTGCAAATCTGAAGTGTGAAATAAATCCACTTCTGATATCAAAGTTCACAGTGGAAGCAGGATGCCAATGCAGATAAATTAGAGACCGAAAAATGAATTCTCTCTCACTTGAAAAGTGTCACTGAATGAAAATGGACTTCCATTGGGAATGTTATTAAGTGTGAAAGGTATGCTTCCACAAGGAAATGTTAATGAAGTAATCTAATGGACAACTAGGATTAATAGTATTTGATTCAAGAATGTTGTGGTAGTAGAGTGATGGAATGTTTTGAGCTACTTCATTCCATGGTGTTGGAATGTCTCCTAAAGGTAAACTTGGATATGACTACCAAAAAGGAGTTGTTTCAATTTGAATACATTGGTTGAATTCCATAATGGACAAGTGGAACTTGGATGGAAAGAATTTAGACCAAGGGACAATAGTGCAGATGAGCAGAATGGGAGAAAACAACGCAACAAGGATCTGAAAGAGTTCAAGTACAACCAACTACAACATAACTAGATAAATAAATAAGTGAATTGAAAGAATACACTAGAGTGCATGAGGCATACAATTAAGTTAAAATGAATATGCATTAGTAGGCATGCTGACAGTGAATGCTTGGTGCATATGGATGCAATATTATGTAGCCTATGCATGGATGCATTGTGTAGTTGTGTCCATGTGTATTGGCACATCAATTGTTATTTTATTTAGTAATTAATTGTTGCATTACTAAAAGCATGTGGTGCTGAAAATACATAATGATGGATAGTTGAATTATATTTAATATGAATACTAGTTAAAGGTGATTGGATTGTTGTTTGTTACAATTCCAAGATCAGTTTTTGGAACTATGAAAAAG
>ML828365.1:12941-46922 GCA_009831015.1 Picea engelmannii
TGGATCTACGTCGAGGTCAGTCCGGTGTTGACCACTCTGGGAGAAAAAGAGTGTTAAACGAGTGGAACCCCCGAACGCCGAACTCGCAAAGCGACGTGGACCGTCGATTCGAAGAAGCTTCGGGACCTCTCTTGACCGTTCGATCTAGACCATGGTCAGTCCAATGCTGACCACTCCAAGAGTAAAAAGGGAATTACACAACTAGACCTTCGAACGCCAAAGTCGCGAAGCAATGTGGACTGTGGATCTAAGGATCCTTTGAGACCCTTCTCGACCGTTAGATCGAGCCTAGTGAAAGGATAACATAAAGTACTCCGACGAAGTCCTACTTCGGGAGGTTCGACATGTTGGTGAATGAGAATATCGTCGGAGTACTGATGAAGGACGGAGTGACGTGGCATGCTGATGTCACCTAGGGTGACGTGGACCCATAGTAGGTGTGCCATGTGTCACCCCGATTCGTGACTTTCACAGACCTTATGTGTCAATTATACCTTGATATGTGTCACCAGTTGATTGGGTCACGTGTCACCCTTGTCTTCTGCCAAATGTCTTTCGTTGGATCAAACCAAGGAAGATTATGGGCCCTCCGATCATTATTTGACTCTCCGGCTAAACCCCACTTCGGGTGATTCAAGATGCAAGGCGTGGAGTTATCTCGAAGCGCCAAAGGCCAGAGTGACGTCAACAAACAACATGGACAAAGTACATTGTGGAGTCCGATCGTGTGACAGAGCCACCGCATGTTAGCATGTGGCTAATCCACGTGTCCTACTTATTTATCATATATGGTATAGAGTTGGAGAGATGCGTACCACGTGTCAACGTGGCATCATTGCCATGTATCTTCCAGTTGGCAGATTGTAGTAGGGACACCCGTGCAGAATGCCACACATGCAAGAGGGACCCGCTCGGGATTTCGAGACTTTGAAACTCTGAGTGTTTGGAGTGCTAAGACGCAAGCTCCAAAAAGGGCCGAAGGGTCGGAGCTACGTGGCAGAACTCCGAGGTTCGGAACTCCAGATGATTTGAAAATAGAGGAAAGTGGTTAAAGCACCAAAGCGCCAAAGTGCCGAAGCGCCAAAGTTTCCCTTGTTGTAGTGTCGAGCTTCGATAGGACGGGCTTGCATGCGTCATGGTAATGTGGCGTGTCTGGATACCTCCACCCCTCTAGTCAAGTCCAAGCGATTGGTTAAGTGTGGGTAAATCTTAACCATTAGATCCAAAGGTGGACAGAGCTCCACCGTAGATTTTGGAATAGAGAGAGGCTTGAGGACTTTGGGTCTCTGGGAAGCTTCAACGCTGTACAAATGAGTGTGGAAAGGTTGAAGTCTGGAGGACTAGGTTCCAACACCGGTCGCATGGTAAGGTAAAAAGGGAAAAATAAGAAGCACCGAGGTTTTGGGAGTGGATAAGCCCGTGACGACTTGACAAAGATTTTCCCTTGTAAACCCTTCTTCCACGTCCATGTCATTTCGAAAGGATAACGATTGGGGCCGCGACAGTGCCATATTGGATGGTACAAGGAAAGTGAAGCTACATGGCGAAGGGGATGGCCATTGGCCAATGACACCCCGAAAACTTCAAAAGGCCTTGACTCTCAAACCAAAACTCAGTTTTGGACGAGATTCTAGTCGTTGGAAAGGTCTCGGAGAGAAGAAGGAAATGGTGCCTCTCTTCGAGGAACTCAGAGAAGATATAGGAAAGCGAAAAATTTATATCCGATCCCTTAAAAGGGTACTTAAGGAGTTGGATGTGTTACAAAGTGGTATCAGAGCGGGCAACAACACTTGGCCTGCTTGGGATCACGAAAGAGTCAAGTGATTATTTTTCTTTCTTAGAAAACTTTAAGGGAGAGGGCACCCTGCCCTACCCTATCTAGTAGAGCATGATTCAAACACAGGCCTGGATGGGCTGGAGAAAAATCATAAGACTAGTTTACCAAGGCTAAGATGAGCCTCTTGAGAGTATTCTGCCATATGGAAATTATTTGCGTAAGTTCCTTGAGGAGAAGGATGCATATTAAAATTCAGTTGGGATTTTACCCAACGAGATCGAATCATGCTAGATTGTGGTAGAAGAAGCCTATCATTTCTTTTGGAGAAATGATAGCCAGTCCTACATAAGTGGGCTTATGCCGAGGGGCAATAATAATAAAACTTGGATGCAAACGACATAAACCTGTTTTAAGGAGTACTTGAGTCTAGAAGGAAAATGGACTGAATATGTGGCAAGAATTGCCAAAAAAGTGGGCTTATGAAGCCTATGTTAATTAAAAGCGTTGGTTAAATGAAGGATTTCGAATTGGGAGAACAATCCTCCATGTCTAGAGGTCTCATTGGGGTAGGTGAGATCAACCTACTTGACCTGTTATAACTGAAAAAATTCCTTCTAGGGTAATCCCTCTTTGTAAAATAAAAGAAGTCAGGAGGACTGCGAATGAACCTCATGGAAGAAGTGAAATGGCATGAGCAAGTTCAAAAGATCATGGTTCTGCTAGGGAAGTGTGTATCCCTATTAACTCAAGGGCATGTCTAAGCAAGAGGAATGGGTTTGGTGACCATTTTCTGAAAAGGGAGAGCATGTGCAACTCTTAGGATCTGAAGGCAACTAAGAAACAATGTTGTTTCTGGGTACAAGAATTGTTGGGCAATGTTCTTCTAATCATGCTAATAAACAACGTTGCAACAATATGGAGTGATTGAGCAAGCAATCACAACAACCTCCCTTGCTTGGTGGATAGAAAACTAATCCGCCAAAATTCCCGTGGGAGGAGGAGAGTGACCTCCGTCCCTGACTGTTGTTGAACATAAGGAAATATTTTGGGTGTAATGGTTAAGGTTGATCTACATTTATAGCCTATCTTCTGTTTTAATGAGAATAGGAAAAACAACAACCTCTACAAAAGTTTAAAAGGAAAGAGATGGACTTTCTACCCAAGACTAATTATGATCTAGAGATACTCTAGAGTTCTGTATTAAAATACTTAGTAAGTAACATACTTCGAAAATTGTATTTGGGCTTTAAGGAAATAATCCAAATGTTATTAGACATTAAAATTCATTATAAATGAGGTAAAATGGTTAATGAAATGTTGATCCTAAATGTGGTAAGGGAAATGTTGGAGCACTTCTAGATGACCAATTGGTCAGATTGATATCCAAAGGTGGGTGGTATCCATATAAGGTATCATTTGATATGCTCAAGTAGTGGTGAGAGGGAATCTAGAAAATGATTCACTTGATAAAAATGTATGTTAACCAAAAATGGTTTGAGGCATGAAAGAGAAGCTTGATAAGCTGTCTTGTTTCCTTGGGCATTGTTGGAGTTGCCCAGATAATATTTCTAGGCTATTGAATAATTTTATAATACCAGAGGCAAGAATACTTTCTTGCTGGTTATTGTCATATGGAAAGAGGGACATAGTTATAACTATGTCTGTTAAACTAGCCATGTGGATATCATGCGAATGATTGCAAGCCCTCAACTGAGAGGGAAGCCCAATGTTGCGTGTCTTTATGAGACTTGTTATGAGAATGGAAGTAAGATCCTTGGGAGAAGGATCTGGAAGTATGATCCTTGGGAGAAGGATCTAGAAGTATGATATATCCATGTGTATGAATTACATGGAAAGGGGCAAGCAACAAGCTTGCATGATGAATGTTTAGTTGTGCTTATTTATGCCTGACTGCATGGATTTAATGCATCGTAAGGTTGCTTGATATAAGGACTGATATTAAGACCGAATATATATGAATGAATGATGTTAAACGTGCAAATGATGCACATGTATGATGTATGAGTGAAATGTAAGGTAAGAATTGCACTTGCCAAGATTGAATGAATACCATGGATGCATGTTTATATTCCTTATGGAATATTTGGTAAACAACTAAAGCTAACTCAAGGTTGAGGTCATCAAAGATAGCGATGGATATGCAAGAAGGAAGTTGCATGCCAAAGGATTTCCCTGTGAATGAATGATGTAAAGACTTTGTCAGGAGAACATAATCACAACCTTAATGACTACTGAGAATTAAGCATTGAACTACAAGCCTATTTATATAAGAATCATGGATTACATTCTAAAGAAAAATGTATGAGTGGAAGACTAACAAATGAATGTTGACCATTTTGATAACTGAATGGTAATGTGTAGAATGCACATGTTCATGATTCATTGTGAACAAAAGGTTTGTTGTTGTAGCATGTTGATTTACCAAGAAGGTTGAGGTGAACCTAACTAAGACTGCTCAAGGAAAAGAGCATAGAGATCACAATAAGAAGTAGATTGCATAAACAAAGAAGGAGAAAATGAGGAACACTTTTCTCACCCTAAAAAAAACTCTAAATTATTTAACAGAGTTGTAAGCCTTAGAAGAGCAACCATGGGAACACTTACAACTAGAAAAAGGGAAAATGAATAAATAAACATATTTAAATGAATAGGCTTGGTCAAACCGTGTTAAATAAAGGCAGTTAGGCCCTGGAAAATAACTCAGCTGGACTAAAAGTCTAGGGTTGTGTAGGAGTTGGACGAGGGAAGATTTCCTTGACTCCTTCTTGTTGTTTATTGTATTTCTCTGGTATGAGAGACCGATTTAATGATGCAGGTAAATGTTTTGGCACCATAATGATGATGGTTGTATGATTGTAAAAACAATTGAGAATTGTTTGTGTTGCACTCATGAAAACATTAAGGATAATGTGATGAAGTGCATAAAGATATGCTAGGACATATCTGAAAATTTTCTATTGATTGGAATGCTATGATACATGCATTATTATTTTACATGACAGCTAGTATAATTGTGATATATGTCATGTGTAGAAATAAATTGAAATTGTTGGGAAAGACGGTTACCAATGGTAGAAAACCTCAAGAAAAGGATGAATGCGAGAGGGCCATTGTTGAAAGATTGTTGAGGGGAATTTGGGAGCCCCATGAAGCACTACTGATGAGGTAAAAATAAGAAAAATGGTGCTAACAACCAAAACATGTATAAAAATGTTCATGCCTATTTGGCATAAGGTATGAAGGGATTTGGTAAGAACCCCTTCTGAAAACATTTCATTATCTTACTGATATGTGAATAATTTTGAGTGGCTATTGTATGTCATTGCTACCAAAGCAGGCTAAGATTCAGGAAAGAAGAATCTGAACAATAGAGAGATGAAGTCTATGCTAGTCAAGGATGAGTTATAATCCTTGCAAGAAAATGCATGAGTAAGGAGTACCATGGGTATCATGACCAATATAGGGAGATTGGGAATAAAGGTGCTCATAGTTAGCACATCACATGGAATGCATTGAGGAAATGCATATTGCATAGGAGGGAATACAATAGAGTTCCCGTTAAGGAAGGAGGACCTTCCAATAATCTACTCGAATTGTAGAGGTGTTAAATAAAAGAGAAGTTGGGTGGCCATGAGTGTTGGTCCCCTGGTTACTAATGAAGGAAGAATGCTTGTGGGCATTCAAGAGAAACGTTTAAGTTTCATATGTGCTAATTTGGGGTCGTGATCATCCTGTAGCAGGAGGCACAATCCTGCTGCAATAATGAACGAGAATGATTAAACCGCATGGTGAAGAGGTTGGTTGAGCTCCAACACACCATGACAAGGTGCTAGCCATAAGTGTGCCAAACTTAAACCCAATGTAAGGGAACATTGGGTATGAATGTAGCCATGAATATTGACACATGGATTAAAGTCATTTCACAATTAAAATTTCATTGGGAAAATTTAGTGTGTTGAAAGGATGCATATGTAAATAATGATATCTCCTTTTGCCTTCTACCCTTGAATAAATGAAAATGACTTGTGTTTTAGTAAGCATAGTTTTGAAAATATAATGTGCAGGAAAACTAACAATTTGTTTGGTTGAGGAATGTTGAAATTGCAGGAAGAAAAGGGTCTTGGATATGGTAGTGTTGTAAGCCCATAAGGAAGACCAATTGCATGCTAAGCAAAACTGCTATGGGAAGGAAGTCCCATACTTGTGAATATGGTTTCTGTGCGGAACATATATGAAAATAAATGTGGAATTTGGAAATCTATGGGTGAAAGATTTGCAAAAAAATATTGAATTTGAAATTGATGATAATATCTCATAATTTTTGTATACCTGTGATACAGGTGAGACGGAAAATATCTGTCTAGGAAGGACAAGTGAAGGCTGTCAAGCTGGAAAGCATGAAAAAAGATACTGTTGAGACATGAGAACCCTGTGGTAAGCCATGATCGCCCTAGAATATGTTGTGTTGTGGCAACACAAGCCAAAGGGACGCCTCAACAGAGCAAGTCTGAGGGACATCTTGACTATAAGGCTTAATGAAGTCTTTAGAACTCTTTCTGTGCAAGAAAGCCTTGGCAAGGAAAGATGAATCACCCGAGGCACTGTATAGCAGAGAAGAGGATGCCTGAGCATGGGCCTAGAGGGTGAGTGACCGCAAGGAAGATGAGACTTTGATAATTCTTATAAACTATTGATTGGGATCATGCACACAATGGGTATGTCAAGGAAAAATAGTGAGCTAACATAACAAGACAACCATATGGATGCAACTCCACGAACTCCACAGATAAGTATTGTGCTAGACTATGCAATTTTTCCTCTTGAATTTTGCACAACAATAAGATGTTTTCGCATGAAATTGTGATTAATATGCTTGTTATCCAAAATTATTGAAGGCAGGGGACGAAGGCCAAGGGTTTGGAAAGGACCTGACCAAGAAAGAGGATCAAGATTTCTGAAGCAGTTGAATGACAAAGGCATGGCATGTGTTACTGAGAAAGAACACCGAGGACGATGTTCCTTTTAAGGGGGAGGGGATTGTAATACCCGTGTTTCCCCCAACTTGTAATTAATCATTAATTATGATCACCATGCTGTGGCATGTGAACAATGTAAATGCATTATTGTTTAGATTGCCGATAACTGACTGTGGGGGTGAAGCCTTGAAGTACCGGCCATGATATCACTAGAGGAAAGAGTGAGGAAACTGTAGAGAGGGTTCATTATGTCAAAATGACTCAAATTCTCTTTGTTGGAATAATAAGCCGCATCATGATCCCAAGGAAAAATCAGTTAATGAAAGAAGGATTGGTGGTTGAACAATCAACCACCCCCATGAATGGAAGCATGGAGAGTCTGGTTGAGGAGACATAAAAATGTCAGCCTGAAGCACCACAGAGTGCAGTTTTCTTGCAGGCCCAGATTGACTCGAGTTCCTTCTGACAAAAGGAACAAAACAAGTCCAGAATCTCCTTGGGGGAAAAAGGAGAGGGCGTGCAAGAGAAGAGGGTATTCATTCAGAGAAAAGAGAGTGTGTGAGGCTCTCCAACTGAGAAGAATAACTAAAGGATTAAGTTGTTTTGGTTAAAAAGGAGAGAACATGAGAAAGAATCTCTGAGAATTTGCAGAAAACATGACCTGAGTAGAAGGTCACGAGCTTGATGTTGAGGGAGCATCTGATAAACCTCAGAGAGGTTGTGACAAAGGAATGATCTCTGAGAACTTGCAAAAGTTCCCTAGTGATATCATGGATTGGCATGGGGGTGGCCAGAGCACTAAGAGTGAATGCCTCTAAGCCTACGATTGGGTGGAAAGGAGAACACCCACAATCAGTTGGTTGGCTGCAACCTGTAATAGAGAAGTACTTCATATACCATGTGCACTTGAATTGAAATGCATGATTTAAATGTCTGTAATTGTGATAAATTGTGCCTCGTGTGAAATTAATGGTAATAATGCTTATTGTTCTTTTGTAAACAATTGCATTTGAATGGTTGTAAGGTGACAAGTTTGGCCTTTGGGCTGGTTGGAAAATTCTCAAGGTGTGTTCCCAAGGATCAACCTCACAGTTCTAGAGTCGGGGTAGACTCTACGAGACTTCTACAGTCCCGTTGATCCCTCGAAAATACCTTTCCCTGCTTTAGAACTTAAGTTTTGTGAATGGAAGGCAATTCCTTCAAACCAGTCGTCCAAGAGACCACAGGCTCATGCCCACGACCTTAACCAAATATTGGCTAAGAGTTATGAGTGTAGCCTCTAGAGCTTGATAAAGTTCCATAGGATCAGGTCCATGGAACCCTTCGCTACACTAAAAAAGGAGCTAAGTTATTCGGGACTCCGGGAATCCGGAGCTCTAGGGTTAATGAACATTGCAACGTCCAAATACGTTGAAGGCGACCTATTGGACTGCTAACTTGACGGTTGACCGACAGTTGGCGGTCATTCATGCGTTATCGTGGGATTCATCCCTTTGTCAAATCCGATCCAATTCACGATAACGAAGTAACATGAGCCGTAGATCTGAGGCTATTCAGGATCTCCCCTAACCGTTAGATCTATGTTGAGGTTAGTCCGACGTTGAACACTCTGGGAGAAAAGGAGTGTTAAATGGGTGGAACCCCCGTATGCCTAACTCGCGAAGCGACGAGTATCTTCGATCCGAAGAAGCTTTGGGACCTCTCTTGATCGTTCGATCTAGACCATGGTCAGTCCGACGCTGAACACTCCGGGAGTAAAAATGGAATTACATAGTCAAACCCCCGAACGCTGAAGGCGCGAAGCAATGTGGACCGTGGATCTAAGGATCCTTCGGGACCCTTCTTGACCGTTAGATCGAGCCTAGTGAAAGGATAACATAAATAACTCCGGCGAAGTCCTACTCCAGGAGGTTCGACATGTTGGTGAATGAGAATATCTCCGGAGCGCCTAAGGCCAGAGTGACGTGGGATGGTGATGTCACCTAGGGTGACGTGGACCCATAGTAGGTGTGCCATGTGTCACCCCAATTCGTGACTTTCACAGACCTTATGTGTAAATTAGACCTTGACACGTGTCATTAGTTCATTGGGGCACGTGTCACCCTTGTCTTCTGTCAAATGTCTTTCGTTGGATCAAACCAAGGAAGATTATGGGTCGTCCGATCATTATTCGACTCTTCGGCTAAACCCCTCTTCGGGTGATTCAATATGCAAGGTGTGGAGTTTCCCTGAAGCACCAAAGTCTGAAGTGACGTCAGCGGACGACATGGACAAAGTACACGGTGGAGTCCGACCGTGTGACAGAGCCACTGCATGTCAGCACGTGGCTAAGCCACATGTCCTACTGATTTATCGTATATGGTATAGAGTTGGAGAGATGGGTACCACGTGTCAACGTGGCATCATCGCTACGTATCTTCCAGGTGGTAGATGGTAGTAGGGACACCCATCCAGAGTGCCACACACGCAAGAGGGACCCGCTCAGGGAGTTCGAGACTTCATAACTCCGGGTGTTTGGAATGCTAAGATGCAAGCTCCAAAAAGGACCGAAGGGCCAGAGCCACGTGGCAGGACTCTGGGGTTCGAAAGTCCGGAGGATTTGCAGATAGAGGAAAGTGGTTAAAGTGCCGAAGTGCCAAAGTTTCCTCTGTTGTAGTGTCGAGCTCCGATAGGACGACTCACGTGCTTCATGGTGATGTGGCGTGTCTGGATAGCTCCACATGGCATCGTGGGATTGGACACAAATTGGGTGTGGGACCCCACCCCTCTAGTCAAGTCCAAGCGATTGGTTAGGTGTGGGTAAATCTTATCCGTTAGATGCAAAGGTGGACAAAGCTCCATCGTAGATTCTGGAATAGAGAGAGGCTTTGGGGCTTCGGGTCTCCAAGAAGCTTCAACGCTGTAGAAAATAGTGTGGAAAGGATGAAGTCCGGAGGAATAGGTTCCGACGCCGGTCGCATGGTAAGGTAAAAAGTGAAAAACAAGAAGCACCGAGGTTCTGGGAGCGGATAAGCCCACGATGTCTCGATAAAGATTGTCCCCTGTAAACCCTTCTTCCATGGCCATGTCATTTCGAAAGGATAACGATTGGGGCTGTGGCAGTGCCATGTTGGATGGTACAAGGAAAGTGAAGCTACATAGCAAAGGGGGGTGGCCATTGGCTAATGACACCTTGAAAACTTTAGAAGGCCTTAACTCTCAAACTAGAACTCAGTTTTGGACGAGCTTCTAATCATTGGAAAGCTCTCAGAGAGCAGAAGGCAATTGCGCCTCTCTTCGAGGAACTCAGAGAAGCTATAGGAAAGCGAAAAAATTATATCCCATCCCTTAAAAGGGTACTTAAGGGGTTGGATGTGTTACAAAAACACACGCAAAACTAGAAGGCCTGGTACAAGCACATCAAGCTTTTATTTTTGCAAATGCAAGAGGCTATTTGCACCAAGAAACAAGTACAAAGGTGGTGTAGTAGAGATCCCTGCATACAAAAAACATAAGCTAGAAATAGAGAATATGAGAAAATGTTGAAGTCTTGAGCTGCTGAAGTAGAATGTCCAACCCTTGTACAAATGAAAGCCTCTTCAATATATAGATAAAGAGTGAGGAGGGGGGGTGCCTCATGTTAGGTAGAGGAGGTGGGATGCCCCATTGACTTGTGGAGTGAGCGAGAGTGAATGGGAGTGAGTGGAGAAGAGTATCTAGGGATGAGTGAAGTTAGGGAGAATATTTAGGGAGTGGGTGAGGTAGTTGAGGTTGCCCCCCCCCTTGAGTTAGAGAAATATGGAGAGGAATGGGGAAACATGAGATAGAATGTAGGGAAGTAGGAATCGTGGAGAGGAAAGGGGGATTTGGATGGTTGAGGAAATTATGGTGGAGAGAAATAATATGGGCACCTCCCTTAGTGAGAGAAAAATATGGGCAACCTCTCCCTCCTCATGACTTATCTATCCTATGTGGATGCCAACTCATCCAAACGTCCAATTAATTGCCACATCATTTTTGGAAACTGCCATGTGTCATTCCTGCCAAAAATAGATGCTGTTAAAAATAGACATGCCCGAAATGGAAACTTCCCTAAAACTTCGGAAATGCCAAAAATGTGTCTAGGACAATCCAGAGACCACTACCAAAAATAACATGTCTAAAAATAGACATTGCTAAAAATAGAAAGTTCTTGAAAGTCAATGTGTATATACTCATTGGATTCGATTTTTCATAAGGAATCCGAAAATGCAATTAGAATCACCATTTAACCTCTCGATTTCTGCTGGCTAAAAATAGAAAGTGCTCAAATGACATCTCAAAAAGGGTTCACTGGCTTGATAATGCAACTAGGAACAATATTGTGTGCTCATAAATGTCATGTGAGTCTCCAGACATTGTCTCCTAAAAAATAGGGAATTAGCTGAAAGCAACAATCTATCTCTCTGAACAATGAAGCACTGAGCTAGCTCTGTCACTGAAGCAAAAAATCACTACTGAACCAATCTTTGCGCCTGCACTCGACGGGAAACTACCTCGGCCTGATCAAATGCTGTCTCTGAAGAAAAGTCTGAATGCTAGTAGATGAAGGAAATACTGTATCTTAACCCCATGATTTCCAAGTGAGAAAATCCAAGGGTTAACACTGGCGACTCAAGGGGATGGGATCCCCCTGTGGGATGCTGAGAACCTGCGTGATCTCTGAATCTGTAACTGCCAAAGTTTTCGACAATGAAGAATGCCTATATGTAAAGATGTATGACCCCAAGAAAATCCTGCAATACCATAAATCTTGTCCAAAGGGCATATGGAGTCAAATGCATACGCGCCCCTCACCTGCTGATCTGCTGAAAGTGAGGGACTCATCCAAGTCTTCTACCTACAACCACCAAAACGGTATACCCTTACCAATGGAAAATGAGTCAAAGTCGACACTTGGGAAAAGGTTTCCTAGTCAGATGCCAATAATGTAAACACCTTCCAGGCACAAAGGTACCCACCAATGATGCTAATGGGCCCTAAGGTATGAGTAAAACCTGTTAATGTCAATAATTTTCTTGTTAGCACATAGGATGTATAGGTCTTGATGACATGAGATTATCCATCATGATAATGATAACAGTCCTTATGAGTCACACTTTTGATTTTCTTCATTATGTTGTTGACATGTCACACCTCCAGTCTATACTTGAGTTTCCTTTTTGTCATTATCCATTTGCACAAGTGCCAAGTCAAACCAAGTATGTGTGCTTCCAACTCACTAGGAGAGTTCACAACGTACTCCAAGTACATTTTTCTTTCGTTTCTAATCATTGCTCTAAAGGATCTTTTCAAAAGGGATTTTATGGTTATCAACGCCTGCAATTTAACCATTTTTCAGGGATTATGTTACCAAAATTAACAATATCCTTGAAGTTCGTGATTTATCTTAAAATTGGCGTTGAAAACTCACCCAGACAAAGGTGCTGCGAACAACTGAAGAGGAGGGTTGGAGGTTAGGCTACTTGCAGACACCCTTGTGCAAATTCAAAGATACTAGCATCAAACTCAGGGTCATCAGGTACTCTATGAGAGTTTGTGTCCTATTTGAAGGTCAAGAAAGGGGTTTGGCTACTTGATTTTCCTTTGGCGTTGCGAACTGGCACAGATGTTGTGAACTGGATGACAGGGGCGCTGCGAACTCATTTCCTGTAGCAGTTGCTTTTAAATATTTGATCATAACTCCAAAACGATGATGTGGGTTTTTCTGAATTTTTTTATGGAGGAGCATGATAATGACATTGACTTGTTGACCAAATTTTAGCCTGACCCAATTTGGCATTCGAGAGATATAATAAAAACACCAGTGTGCTGCAAACTCTATGTTTTGCATAGTTGTTGGATATTCTCCTTGTTTGGAGGTTGCCACTTGTCAAGGAGGGTTCAAATGACTTCTCAGAGATCATTTAGATGCTAAGGGACACCTGCACCTAAGATTTAGCTCCATTAAGACATCATGCGGTGAGTTGGAAACAAATTTATTAATGACTTCCAACAACTTCCTAAAAATTAGCAGTTTGTTGGATTTTTGTCTTTTTGACTGTTGCCACCTATCTCCAAGGCCCATAATCCAATGAAAGAGATGGGCTTCGACCTGCTAAGAATTTTTTGGATGCTATTTTCTATTAAAAGGAAGGAGAGAACTCTTGGAAGGGGTTGGATTCATGATCCAAGAGAGGAGAAATCTTGAGCAATTTTAGCTACTGATTTGTAAACCTGAGGGCTGTTGTCATGTAAACATATTTTCCATTTGAGATTCATGATATATGTGCTATCAGTTTGTAACTTGCTCTATCTTTTCATTCCTTTTGTATCTTCTTGCTTATGTAAAATGCAGACTATGAGGATCATGGTTGCCTTTGATTAATGGATTCTTGAGTAGTAGAAGATCTGTTGTGTCTTTCCTATTAGTCATTGTTTTACTTAAGTACCTTTCATTCATTGAATCCTTGTCTAGTGAATTTTCTGCCTTTTGTCTTCTTCTTCATTCTTCTATTCATCATTATATATCTTTTATCTGGTACACAGATTGATTGCCTTAGATTTGCAGATTGTTCATGACTTCATGCCCAATCGTGTAACTCACTGATTTACAATCAATTTTCTTCCTTTTCTTTTCTCACTACCTTCATGCTGATCCTACCACTTTCTTTCCAGGTTCGACCAAACATATTTGAAGGGGCTTGTATTTCATATTCTACAATTCTGTGTTTTTGGATCTATGATACTTTAAGCAGATAAAGATAAGTTTTTCCTCCATTTCTTATTTATTTTGTGCATTGATATTGTTATGAGTAACTGAGTTGCTTATGAGCTTGTTTCATGAGGTGATTGAGTGAAGGATTTACTCTTTGCATTAGTGGTACAAGTGTTATTAATACACATAAATTTACTGCTGATTTTACTATCATAGATGCCTGAAGTGTTTATGATTGAGATAAGTCACAATCTCTTCTTCCACATCCATTTATCCAATTGATTATCTGGTCTTGTTTGCTTTGAAGCCTTTTCTTTACCAAGAGTATGGTATTGAGAGTCATATGAATGCAAGTTTTGATTTTCTTAGGGTTTGTTCCACCATTGTTAGAAAGTTTTACATATAAAAAATATAATTCTTTGTATGTTACCAAGCTCACCTGATCTACAGTCTAGGGTGGCTCTTGGAGTGCTAACATTTTTGGTGCCATTGCCGGGGAGAGAAGTGTGAATTGATATTCCATGGGAGAAAGAAATAGATCCATCTCTTGATGGTAGACAAGAGAGGGACACATAAATTGACTGTAATCATCTACCTGGCGACTCCACAATCAAAGACTCCACTGGAGGAAGGATATTGCTGACAAAAAGATAAAATACGGAAGGGGATGACCAAGTATCAACTCATTAGTTTTCTCCATGAACTTTTGTTCTTTTTCATCAGTTCATTCCTGTCTTTCCCTTTACATATAAAAAGGATTATCCTTTTCTTTGTCTATTCGAATGACCCTAAGCCTTCATTTGTATATCCATCTTTGGACGAAGAAAGTCTTCATTCTTCTTGTGTTGTAGATGTTGATCATGTCTCTTCACCTCAGTTTATTGAGAAAGATGAAGTTCATATCTCAATCCTTCCTGAACATGCCCAACCTTTTAACCATAAGGATGATCAAATTGATTCGTTACCTTCTCATATCTTATCACCTACTACCATCACTGCTGAGCCTTGCAATCAGTTTGTTAAACCTCGTTTTCAGCCTACTGTTGTTCAAACTAGAATCAGAGATAAAATGTTTAAACCTTTAAGGCTTCCATCTCATCTTCATCCTTATCCTCTTAACTTATTTGAGTATCTTCCTCATTTTTCTGGAGAAGATCGTATCACCGCCGAGAAGCATTTGAGAGCTTTTGAGAAGTTTGTCGATCAGTTTGAGATAGTACATGAAGATGTTACCATGAGATTATTTTCCAAATCCTTGTTTGGGGATGTTGCTTTGTGGTTTAAGGGTTTGGGAGCTGATTCCATTAGTTCTTGGACTGAGTTATATTATGCATTTTCAAAGTATTGGGGTGAGAATAAATCATTTGATCAATACCTGGTTGATTTTAATGTTTTGAGGAGAGGGGAAGAAGAAGCTTTGACTACCTTTAACAAGAGGTTTTACAGTGTTTATCATAGCATGCCATTGGAGATTCGACCTTCTGAAGATGCAACTATGGTTTATTACATAACAACTTAGCATCCAAATCTTGTCCTTCTCCTGAGAGAAATGAAATCTTCTTCATTAAGACGGTTGTTTGAGGATGCTGAAGAAATTGAGGAAAACATTTGAGCTTGCAAAAGGATTCGAGATCAGCTTACCTTAAAGATCTGCATGCACAGGAAAAGAAAGAAGTCTATAAGTGTGATTCAGATTTGGGACAACATTTGACAGTTTTTTCAGATTTTGCTAGGGATTGGGATATAGATCATACTGGTGTTCATTTTTCAAATCATTTTGAGCATGCAATGAAGGATGATTGTATAGATAATTATATATTTATAGCTGATCTTAATCAAAATATTTTAGCTCCTACTATACAATTATCATATGGTCATTATTCTGAAGAGGAAACTCTTACTCTTGATGATTAAGAGATGCTCATGAAAGAACAAGAAGGTCATCTCTTTCTAAGCAAAGGGGAATGTATGCATTGGCAATCATCTTATCTGAATCCACATGTTTCTGATCTTGGTTTTGAGGATCCGGTAGCAGCTTTATTGGAGTCATATCTTTCAAATTCTTTGAAGATTTCAGATTTCATCATTTCACCGACCTTGTGGGTGAGTATGATTCTTTGAAGGAGTTTCTATCTCTGTTGTTATGTTTATGTTATTATCAATTAATCAATGGCACAAATGGGATTATTTCAGTCATAAAGTTACTTGAATGGTTGCTGTGGAAATTTGCATTTACTTGACCAAATTGGAGATCTGGATATAGTAGGGTAGCGTAGGTAATAAGCTCACTTCCCGAGCATTTTCTTTTCTTTAAGTTTGCATAGTGTGATCAGATTTACAGTATGAGGTTTGTTTCTAGCAGGTTTATCAATTTGCTTGAATAAGTGGTAGATTTTGGCAGTGTTACGGAGGTTGGTTGTACATATGACTCCATATCCCAATGAATAAGGCATGATCATCCTGCTTTTGTAGCACAGGTTGATTGTGGCACATCATAGACATAGTACAGGTTGCATATATGAAATGAATAAGACATCTGGTCTGCAAAAATTTCTGGAGCCTCACAGGGAGGTCTCCATCCCCTATGGATCCAGATGTTAGAACATATGACGTATAGGTCTTGATGACATGAGATTATCCATCATGATAAGGATAACAATCCTTATGAGTCACACTTTTTATTTTCTTCATTATGTTGTTGACATGTCACATCTCCAGTATGTACTTGATTTTCCTTCTTGTCTTTATCCATTTTCACAAGTGTCAAGTCAAACCAAGTATTTGTGCTTCCAACTCAATAGGAGAGTTCGTAGCGCACTCCGAGTACATTTTTCTTTCATTTCTAATCATTGATCTAAAGGATCTTTTCAAAAGGGATTTTATGGTTATCAATGCCTGCAATTTAACCATTTTCCAGGGATTATGTTACCGAAATTAACAACATCCTTGAAGTTCGTGATTCATCTTAAAATTGACGCTGCAAACTCAACCAGACAAAGGCGCTGCGAACTGCTGAAGAGGAGGGTTGGAGGTTAGGCTACTTGTAGACACCCTTGTGCAAATTCAAAGATACCATCATCAAACTAAGGGCCATCAGGTACTCTATGAGATTTTGTGTCCTATTTGAAGGTCAAGAAAGGGGTTTGGCTACTTCATTTTCCTTTGGCGCTGCGAACTGGCTGACAGGGGCGATGCAAACTCATTTCGTGTAGCAAATGATTTTAAATATTTGATCATAAATCCAAAACGGTGATGTGGGCTTTTTCTGAAAGTTGTTTTGGAGGAGCATGATAATGACATTGACTTGTTGACCAAATTTTAGCTTGACCCAGTTTGGCATTCAAGAGATATAATTAAAACACCAGTGCGCTGCAAACTGGCACTGCAAACTCTCTGTTTTGCATAGTTGTTGGATATTCTCCTTGTTTGGAGGTTTCCACCTGTCAAGGAGGGTTCAAATGACTTCCCAGAGATCATTTAGATGCTAAGGGACACCTGCACCTAAGATTTAGCTCCATTAAGACGTCATGTAGTGAGTGGGAAACAAATTTATTAATGACTTCCAACAACTTCCTGAAAATTAGCAGTTTGTTGTATTTTTGTCTCTTTGACTGTGCCACCTATCTCCAAGGCCTAGAATCCAATGAAAGAGATGGGCTTCGAACTCCTAAGCATTTTTTGGATTCTATTTTCTATTAAAAGGAATGATGGAGCTCTTGGAAGGGGTTGGATTCATGATCCAAGAGAGGAGAAATCTTGAGCAATTTTAGCTATTGATTTGTAACCCTGAGGGCTGTTGTTATGTAAACATCTTTGCCATTTCATATTTATGATATATGTGTTATCAGTTTGTAACTTGCTCTATATTTTCATTCCTTTTATATCTTCTTGCTTATGTAAAATGCAGACTATGAGGATCATGGTTTCCTTTGATTAATGGATTCTTGAGTAGCAGAAGATCTGTTGTGTCTTGCCTATTAGTCAATGTTTTACTTAAGTACCTTTCATTCATTTTTGTAGAGAGGATCCCTGCCTAGTGAATTTTCTGCTTTTTGTCTTCTTTTCATTCTTCTATCCATCATTATATATCTTTTATTTGGTACACAGATTGATTTCCTTAGATTTGCAGATTGTTCATGACTCCATACCCAATGGTGTAACTCATTGATTTACAATCAATTTTCTTCCTTTTCTTTACTCACCGCCTTCATGCTGATCCTACCACTTTCTTTCCAGGTTCGACCAAGTAGATTTGAGGGGGCTTGTATTGCATATTCTACAATTCTGTGTTTTTGGATCTATGATACTTTAAGCAAATAAAGATCCGTTTTTCCTCCATTCTTATTTCTTCTGTGTATTGATATTTTTATGAGTAATTGAGTTGCTTATGAACTTGTTTCACGAGGTGATTGAGTACAGGATTTGCTCTTTTCATTAGTGGTACAAGTGTTATTAATACACATAAATTTACTGCCGATTTTACTGTCATAGATGCCTGAAGTGTTTATGATTGAGATAATTCACATTCTCTTCTTCCACATCCATTTATCCAATTGATTATTTGGTCTTGTTTTCTTTGAAGCCTTTTTTTACCAAGAGTATGGTCTTGAGAGTCATATGAATGCAAGTTTTGATTATCTTAGGGTTTGTTCCACCATTGTTAGAAAGTTTTACCTATAAAAACTAGAATTCTTTGTATGTTACCAAGCTCACCTGATCTACAGTCTAGGGTGACTCTTGGAGTGCTAACAATGCTATTGTTGAACACTGACAAAGATCACCCAATCAGGGCCCAATGATTCTTAGCCTTGTCAGGTGCGAGATGGCCACTAGTGGGGCTAACAAACATCAATGTATTATACTTCTGGACCACCCCTAGATAATGTGTCGTAGTCAATGAGAAGTGATTTGCAAGGAGAAGAGACAATAATGAATTCCTCTCCCCTTGCATGAAGTAAACAAGGAAATATGAAGATCAACAGAGGCACCATATCCCTAGTGCTAGATGAGGGAAATTACTGACTCAAAACGACAAACAAAAAGGACAATGAAGAGACAAACATCAAAGATATTCATGACACCCCTATGTCTCTTTTGTTCTACCCATCCTAAAGGCTTAAATATTATCAGAAGACAACTGAATGATCCTCATCCAGAATTCACTCTACAGAATAAACATATAAGAAACCAATGCATCTTTCAACAAGACAAAATTTTCAGACTTGATGGCTGGAAAAATCAGACAACAAACTTCTGGGAGGAAAAAAAACCCATCACGAGGCATTTATTTCAACGAAAAAGGAAAACTAAATGATAAAAACAAAGACAAATCGACAAAAAATGAGGTAGGACTGAAAATCTGGGCGATAAAAAGACTAAAATATGTTGTTATAGAGAAAAAAACAACACGTTACAAGTATGGAAATAAATTGAAAATGCAAAAAACAACAAGGCAACTAAACCCAAAACCCCCCCAAAAAGGCACGGAAAATCTTTCCTTTTATTCACAACTTTCTTTTTTATTTTTTTATTTTTTTGAGGATCCTATTCTCATTGAAAGTAGTACTTTAGCAACTGTCCATTGACTGGGAACTCTTCATGCTCGCCTTCTAAGTTAGATAGCTGAAAAGTATTGGGCCCTTCGCCATATCAATACGATATGGGCCCAACCACAAACAATCAAACTTGCCATGGTCACCATATTTTTCATTTCTCTTATCCCACAACAAGACTATGTCACCAACCTGAAAAATCTTTTCTTTGGCTTTGCGATCAAATACTCTTTTAATTTGAGCTTGGTATTATGTGAAATGAGTGTAATCCACATGCCTCTCTTCTTGCAACTGCACCAACCAATCAATATGAAACTGTATGGTCTCTTTGTCATCTATAAACTGCCCCAACAACTTGTAAACATGTACTCTCAAATTTACAGGTAAAACCACATCTAAACCATAGACTAGTTCAAATGGGCTTTTTCCTGTAGCACGTTTCTTAGTTATGCGATCAACCCAAAGTGCATATTTCAGGCCACTTTCCCAGGCTCACTTGTTGTCACCAATGGTCTTTTTGAGGATCCTGATGAGGTTCTTATTGCTGGACTCAACTAGTCCATTCCCTTGCGGATAGTAGTTGATAACATGTTCCAACTTAATACTGTACTGTGATTAGAAAGCCACTAGCTCAATGGATCGACAGACACTAGCGTTATCTATTGTGATCTTGTTGGGCACTCTAAAACGTGTAATGATCTCTTCTAAAAATATGACAATGTTGGCATTAAAAGAGCTCGAGTGGAATGGTTTCCATCCATCTGGTAAAATAATCTGTAGACACAAGGATCCAACTGTGAGCACCACTGGAAGCTTGTGAGAGATGTCTTATGAAATCAAACCCCCACTGCTGGAATAGAGCCTCCACAATAACAGGGTCCAATGGTAAAGCATGAAGTTTTTTCTTCCCTTCGAACCTATGACATGGATCACATGCTCGCACATATGCATGCACATCTGCATATAATGTGGGCCAATAGTAACCCGCACGCATGACCTTGTGTGCAGTGGTGCGAGCGAAAAAATTCCCACCACACACGCCTGAATGGAGATCCTTCAAAATATTTCTAGATTCATTCTGATCTACTCATATCAAGATAGTTCCATCTGGGTTTCTCCATCCTAAACCGCCATGCAAAATACAATACTTGGAAGTACAAAGCTTTGTAGATCGCCTTTGCGTCTTGGTGAAGTCATTAGGAAAAGATAAAGTTGTCAAATAAAATATAATATCAACGTACTAATCACAATGCTGCAAAGGTATTGAAAAAACATTTACCTGACCCTCGATGAGATTGTCTTGGATTGCCTCCAAGTTTCTTTCAGCCATCATTCTTTCTAAACTTGACCAACTTGGTGGGTTTAATCTCAAGATCATACTGCTGGATATTTGTGATCCATCTTCCCTTGGTCCCACTGCACTCCTTTTGCACTAGTATTTCCTTGACCATGGGGTGAGGCACGTAAGCTACCACTCACGCATTCCAGAAGTAATCTCTGAAATATGCAAGACCTTTCACCAATGCATATGCTTGCTTCTCTATGAGATCATATTTAACTTTTGATTCTTGAAAAACTTTGCTCATGAAAGCAACATGCTGCTCCAATCCTTCCTAATTCTTCTGCAACAACACAACAACCATAGTGTAATCATATGCAAAAGAAAATAATTGAAAATATTTGTTATAATTAGGACTAATAAGCATAGGGGAGTGACACACTGCCTCTTTAATGTCTTCAAATTCTTTCTTTGCCTCACCGCTCCAGTTTAAGTTACGTCCTTTCTTTTGCATGTCAGATATGGGTTTCACTATCTCTGCAAAGTTCATAATGAACCTCCTCACAAAGTTGACATGACCGAGAAAATATTGGATGGCCTTTTTGCTAGGAGGTAGAGGAACAACTTGTATCCCCTTTATTCTTTCTAGATCTATCTTTATGCTTTTCTCCAAAACAATGTGGCCCAACAACTTGCCTTGGAAAACTACCATGATCGACTTTTTGGGTTTCAATGAGATGCCAATAGACCTGCACCTATCAAAATCAATTTCAAATGATAAATGTGTTCATCACACTTTTTAGAAAAAACTGTAATATCATCCTGATAAACTACAATGAATTTGAAAAGATAATCAATAAAAGCATAATCCACGGCACACTGGAAAGTGGCTCCAACTTGCATAAGTCCAAAGGGAATACACATGTATGAATACGTGCCCCATGGGGTGGTAAAGACAATCTTATACTTGTCTTCCTTTGTAACTGATACCTTATTATACCTTGAAAATCCATCTAGCTTGGACATCATGTTGGAACTTGTAAGAACCTGCAAAAATTGATCCATATTAGGTAGAGGATAGTTGTCTTTCAAAGATGCCAAATTTAAATTACAAAAATCAATTCATACCCTTATCTCACCTATCTTTTTTCTTACTTGGACAACATTTGCAACCCAGTTCGAGTACCTGATTGGTTTGATTATTCCGACCTCATAAAGGTTTTGCAATTCTTTTTGTATCACTGGGGCCTTCATTGGTATTGCATAACTTAAAATCTTTGGATCATACGTTTTAAGATCATCATAAGTCCATGCGAATACGTCTTGATACTCTCTTACCAGCTTTGTTATCTTTTTCCTTTCTTCTTCAGTGCATCCCTTTCCAATTTTGGTGATTCTTGGTGTCTCTCGTGACCCAATACCAACCTCCACCACTTGTTGATCTGTACATGGCTGTTTCAAACCAATAAAAACATCCGATCTATCAAATAATCTTTCTAAAGGAACCAAACCTCTAGGGATTTTATTGCCTTTCAACTGAATAAGGGAGGCTCTTCTCCTTCTTGTACTTCATCAATCACATGGTCAGAAAATTCATTTATGCAATTCATGAAACTACATATCTGTCTTTCATCCTCAAAAATATGCCATGAACCAATGTTATCAGGAAGAAAAGATACCTCTACCAAGTATTTGGCATGTGAATAAGGGTCACATGGATGAAATAGTGTGGTTGTGTTAGAATACAATGGATGTGCTCGTTTAACCATAGACAATATAGCAATATTGTCACCCAATCATAGGCCGAAGCCACCTCGAGCACCTTAACCTTGACAGAGAATCATTCTGGAAGAAAACCCTAGACTGGATAGCCAAAGAAAGGCGGCACACCTTTCTCCAAGGATAGCGCACCAAAACAAGAGTAACAAGTGCTGATTAGAGAGTCCAAACCATAACCAAGAGAGAGTCCAAGCCAAAATCGAAACCTGCTAGCTGCAACAGCTGCAACAACATCTCTCCTCCAAACTTGTGCACAAACTGGCCAACTACCGTGCGCACAAGTGTTGCTTCTGCAGTTCTGAGAATGCTAACCAGAATGAATACTGGTCTCCTGTATTTATACTAATTCTGGCAGACTGCCTGGGCCGACTTCTCATTCTGGGTACTAATACTTTAGTATATAACATTTTCTTTAGCCGACTTCTTCTCCTGGAGGCTAATAACTTAATACAAGTCATTCTCTTGAGCCGACTTGTCTTCTAGGGTTATTAGCCAACTAATTAGGGTTTCTTCTTGCTTCCCGGAATATTCTATTCTCGTCAGGTTTACACGTGGAGGTAAATACCTCCTGCAACTACCATAATATCAACACTCCCTCCTTGCTAGGGAGGTATTGAAGGTAATGGCCTTGAGAACAAACATACCATTCACCCCGTAGCATCAACATAGTCGTATAGACTAACTCATGATTAGATCATGAGCATCATCATCACTATCAATGTCATCAGCTGCATCATCTCTCGAAACTATACTCCATCTAAGTAATCAGACATGATGCTGGATAAGTCACTCACTCCACAGAGTGACATAAGAGCCATTCTTCTAATCCAGACATATGTCCTAGAAGAATAAATGTCTTGGACCATTTTCCATCTGGAGAATCTATGTCCATTGATCATCCATCTAGCTGATAATCATTTCCAGTACTACTGATAGTTTTCAAGGCAGTCAGAACAATGTCATTCAATAGAAAACAATTGTGTCTATCCATAGTAGTACACAACTACAATCCAATGGTACACTTCCACACCAAGTAGCACACAGATACTTGATCAGTGACATATAGTCACAATCAGTGGAACACATCCACCACAGTAGTATACATCTACTGTTCGGAGACATACAGTCTCCATAACAATCATATCATCTGATATCAACCTACACAGAAAACATTGTTATGATATAAACTGAATCATCTGGGCCATTCTTCCACTCACATTTGTGAGATCTGGAAGAGCATCTGCCCTCAGAAGGTAAAACATCAATGATGAGCTATCTGGACTATTCTTCTCAAGCAAGGAAGAATAACTATCCTGATTTATGAGCCTGTACCATTCATCTATCTGGGCCATTCCTCCGGCACTAAACAAAGTGCAACCTGGAGAGAATGATTCTGCCCTAGGGAATGTCTGTCCTTGATTGTTGAACCTGGACCATTCACCTATTTGGGCCATTCCTCTGGCACTAAACAAAGTGTAACTTTGAGAGAATGAATTTTCCCTAGGGAATGACTATCCAGACCATTTCCTAAGGAAATGAATGTCTTGCACCAACCTCCAAAGCGGACCATTCTTCGAAACTGCTCACAACTGTGAGCTTCGAAAGAATGACTGTCTGGTGAGGCAGACCAGTATTCTTGACCACTACTGAGAGTGATCGTCAAGAAGAGAGACTGCCCTAGACCATTCCCCCACACTGGCCACAAGGGGAATCACTGTCTATGGTACATCAACAATTCATCGAACCATTTTCATTACGAAAATGACCGTTCGATCTGGACCATTTTCTGAACTGGAAAATGCATGTCCGTCAGAAATCTCAAACCACTTTCTGAACTGGAAAGGAACTGCTCATCCTTGAACATTTTTCGAATTGAAAAATGACTGTCCATAAATCAATAACACATCAGTGCTCCCTCCCAACCTGGGAGTCATCTCTTCCCTTTTCAATAAGGAAGTCGTCTCCACAAGCTCCAACTGTTTCTTGAGTATGCAAACTCTTTCATCTTGGATAGAGGTTTTACCAAAATATCTTCTTATCTTCTCATCTGTGGAGATTTATATTGGAGAACCACTTCTCTTTTATTCATCACGGAGAATGTGATGCTTGATCTCAATGTACTGGTTTTCTCTGAAGACTTCACATAGCTTTGATCAATATAGTATATCATTGTTGGTTTCATCTTTTGTTTTCTGCTAGCTCATAACATTGTGGCAAGGGTCAAACTGGAACATATCCAAGTGGTACTTCTTCTGCCATCATGAAGATTTGTCATGGATTAACAATCCATCATCCTGAGCTTCTGAGTAACCATTCTGATACAATATCTCTGTTATAGAAAGTTTTTCACCACGCTTCTGTTGTGCATTGGAGGTTCTTTACCAAGTTGTCTTCTTTCATCTGCATACAAGGGTCTCTTTTTGGTATACTTCAAAACCTTGAGGTTGCTATACACTTCTTTGTTTGATTTCTGATGCAGGAGCATCGCTCCATGTCAGCAGTGTGCCAGCCAATTAGCACATCCAACACGCATTTAATGGAGAAAGGGAGAGGTGCAGCCCTCTCAATTTTGAAATTTGAAATTTCAATAAATGTTGCAAGCATTTTAATGCCAGACCACGCCTTTGTACAAGTAGTGGTTGAGGTTTCCTTTAATGGTTACCTGCAGCAAGCCTAAGACGTAGTCAGGACTGGACATCCATTTATGTAATGTAGCCGTAGGAGCCGCTTTGTGATGGCGATGGATCAGAGGCGGTGAGGTTGAGGATAAGCTCGAGAGATCCCTCTTTATAATTAGAGAGGGAGAATAGGAGAATTCTCAGGTAGAGAGATCTCGAGGGAGAGAACTGAGACTCTATAGCAGTCCAGTTTTTGTAAAAACACATTTTGTATAGACATTTGGAGATTAATACAAAGAGTAGTTTTTTCCTGCCCATGAATTGTCTGTGTATGTTTATGCATTTGAATGTCACTTGTATGATGTAGATACAGGTTATAGATAGATTTTACTATATGTTTGTGAGTTTGTCGGTTTCTATCTAGGTTCTTTAGGCCGTGCAAGGAGTGCACAACAGAACATTGGAAGTTTTGTAGCCAATGCAAGGAGTGTGCATCTAAACTCTATAGAGTCAGAAAGAACGTGCAAGGAGTGCACACCAGAAAGATTCACATACTCAAGGAGGAGCCTCAAGGTTGTTGAACACCTTGGAGGACGAGTTGTGCAGGGGAAGGCACAAAGAGAAGAGACAGAATCTCTGGAGATTCTGTAGAAGTTCTGCCAGGCGAGCATTGAGCCGGTGCAAGTGTGCACGAGAAGAACTCTTTGTCGAGTTCGAAGACAACCAGAGTTACTGAACACTCTGTAGGCTCTGCAAGGTGTGCATTGAGAAAAGGAGCACCAAGAGGGCGTGAAGCATTTCTTTTCACGAAATACTTTGGACCTGAGATTGAGGAAATCTCAGCAGCACAGGGAGTGTTCGAGGGTGGACTTATTCTAAGTCCCGAAGCTCAGGAGGAACAATGCCTTTGCGCACAGAGCAACATAAGAAAGGAGCAGAAGGTTGAGATACCTTTCGAGGTTTCTGAGTTGACTAAGCTCAGGAGGGGAAGCGTTTCTATAATGCAGACGAGACCCAAAGGAACCAGGCTCGCAAGGGAAGCATCGAAGGCCGAGACCTTTGAGTGTCGAATTTCTTCCAAGGGAAGGGAAGAGGCGCAAGCTTAGGAGGTGGAGCACAACTGCCATTGGATCAACACTGGGAGGAAAGATCTGGACTGTTGAATCTACGCCCATGTAGATAGGAGGAGCACACATAGGAGTTGATCAAATCTAAGTCGGCAGATCTGGGAGCGAGGATCAACATCCATTGATCTCGAAGTAAGGGGCGTGCATTTTAAGTTTTCGGCATTTCGTGGACCGGGAAACATAAGAGGGAGAGTCTTTCGACTCCCAGAGACATGAAACTGCGAAAATGCGCCAGCTGTTGGATCTGGAGCACAGTGGCATGAGAGCCGCTGGATCAAAGATACGTGCACAGGGTTTAGTCCCTGGGAGATGCACAAAAGATTTGATTTGAGCCGTCAGATGTCGTACAAGTAGCCGCAGTCCGTTGGACTAGGTGAAGCTGCACGGAAGATAACAGTGGGACCATTCAGAGTCTCAAAGCACGGGAGGAAGGATCGTCAGATCTCGCATAAAGGATAGATAGCCATCGGATCCAGAAAGAGGACAACTAGGTTTAACCCTCATAGAAGCAAAGGAGAGGACTTGACAAAATCCCGAAAGCATCGTGATCGTCCACAGGAGGACATGTGGCAAGCGGTCAAGATTTCGGGGAAAGGCCCAAAAGATTCGAACCGTCGATCACAGGCAGATTTGGATCGTTGGTCCACATCGCAATTTCAAGTATCGTGAGTTGGAAGGACAGAGGTCCTTGTCTCCCAAAACCATGAATCGTGAAATAGCGAAATAGCGAGGCCGGACGTGGACTGTAGATATCAGGGGTTATTGTGAGCCGTTGATCGAACGCCAAGACATTTCGACATTTCGGTAACTGGGGATTCAAAAGACAAAGGAACGGGACCCTTGCATCACGATTCCCCGAATCGCGAAACCCCGAAAGAACCAGGATCATTAGATCAAGGAAGGCTTAGAGCCATCGATATTGTAGTAGATACGATTTCGGACTTTCGACAACTGGGAGTTGGAGGGACAAGGAGTTAACCTCTCCAGATCGTCGAAACGTGAAAACTCAGGGAGTCGGTTGGATGTTAGCCGTTGGTCACGGGGTGGAGGTCATATGAGTCAGGAGTGAAGGTAGGAGCTAGTGGGAGCTAGGCTCTATTTCGGGGTTCGGCAATTCGAAGGACAAGGAGCCTGGGAGAGCTCGCATGCAGGAGTCCCGAAACCCCGAAACGCGAAAGGAGTGTTGTTTAAGCCTTGGGTCATAGCCTGAGGTCACCAGATAAGAAGGGGCTAGTTGGAAAGGAATCAACGCCGAGGTGTGTGTTGGTTCAGAACAGAGAAGAGCGCCGAAAAGGGGGTGAGCGCGCAGGTTTTCTCAAGGCCTATGCCAGAGGATGAAGGGACTTGTGGATTTGTTCAAAGGGTTCCAGCAGGAGCCCGAAGAGCCATTTCGGCTCAGGGAAAAGAGCGATCCAGAGACCGGGAGGTCGCAGAACCCTGTTGAGCTAGGGGGACTGCATAAATTACTTTGTTGAGGAGAACAATCCTTACATTTGTCTGATGTAAACTCCAACCCATGAATATTGCGGACGATATAATGGCTCATGTAGAGGTATGTCTAGTTTACTGGAACAAACAATCATCATAGTCTTCTCCCTCCATCTAGGAGAACCTCTAGTTTGGATCTCGCAATGCTTTGATTCATAAGTCTTCCATACACTGTTCTTTATCACAACTTTCAGTTCCTCTACTTGATTGCTTTTAGTGAGTTCATATCAGACTGGTAGTCTTGTGATTCTTGATACAATGACTGGTTGTTCTGGCTTTTCTTTCTTTCTTGGAATCTTCATGTCAGGTTTACACATGGAGATAAATACCTCTCGCAGCTACCATAATATCAACAGGTCGTAGTTGCCATTGAATTAGCCAACTTGTTGAACACTCTTGGGATTGCAGTGATATTAAATGCATCATAACATTCGATCTCATCCCATACTGCATCCCTCTATCTTCTTAGGCGAGGATTCTTAACTTCACACCTCATCCTCACTTGGTTCACTATGAGCTTAGAGTATCCCTCTACTTTTAGCTTTTTGATTCCCATCTTCCTTTCTCTTTGAATACCTAGAAACAAGGCTTCATATTCCGCTACATTATTAGTACAATTGAAAACCAAATGGAAAGAAAATGGGAAAATCATACCTGAGGGGTTTGTGAGAATAACCCCATCACCTGCTCCATGTCTAGACTTTGCACCATCAAAATGCATAGTCCATACTCTTTCATTCTCAAGTGCATGCGTGGGTACGAGAAAATCTTCTTGTAACTCTGAAATAATATAGGCCCCCAACTTAGTCTTGTTCAAATCTCGAAACAAAGGCTCATTGCCCGTTTTCTTTGGATCTTCAACATGGTGCAACATTCTTTTCTCTCTAAAAAGTTTTACTTTGTAGGTAGGAGTGATTGGGATATATGCATAACTCCAATCCATTTGAATGCTACCCCCAACATCTGCAACCCATTTTCGTGATAAAAGCATGCCCCATTTGGTTGGGAAATCAATCACTACTATGCCCATGACAAATACTCTTGAAGGGAATATATGTAAGTGTACTTGGAGGTCTTTTATTACCCCACATACTTGTATCTCCCCTGCGTCGACTGCCTACACATTCATGTATGGTATTGTAATCTGCAAGTTTAACTCATGCATGGTCTCAAGTGTCATAACATTAGCAGAAGCACCTGGATCTAACATGCAATTACTCAAAAATAGATTATTAACCAACAAAGAAATGTAGAAAGGAGCGGGATCATTGTCATTCTTACCCATACCCAAGCATACCTGTGGGTTCTCATCTGCAATATTTATATTATCATCTGCATTGATGAATTTTTGGGCTGCCTCTTTTTGTCCAGGCATGTAGATCATCTCTTTGAGAGGTATCCAGATTTTTTTCTTTGCTAGCTCCCCCTCTAAAGAAAAAAATGCATTTTCAATCTGATTTGGGGCAGCCACTTGAGGTGAGTCTTTTTTTATCACTTGGCTGGTCATAACTTTTACCTTTCTAGCATATGTCTTTGTTATTTCAGAAATCATGTTGGCAGCCTTGTTTTCAGCTCTTTGGATACGTTCTAAAGTCATTTGGCTGTCCGTTTTTTTTTTATAATAATGGGATGCAATTTATCTTTGCATGGGTTATTAATTTCAGAATTTGAATGAAGCAAGCATTTATGATTTACCTCCTTCTTACCCTCGGAAAGATTACAAATCTACGAGATTTCTACATCCTCTAATTCAGACAATATGTTCAGTGAATCATCCCCTTCTTCATAAACCTCCTCATTGTGATCAGGGGTATACAAATAGGAAATATGTGCGAAAATAACACATCCCTCCTCATTGTGGGGAAGTTCACAAGCCCGACAATAGTGGCTGCTAGAAGAATGATCCAAAAAGTTGGTGCTCATCATTGGCATCGRAACTTTAGGCTCCTCAAGATTTTTTGGATTCCGAAACTACTTTTTGTGTTGGAAGTGCCTTTGATTTGATTGCACGCTTTTGTGTGCTTGCACGTTCTTTCCCATTTTGACAACTTTATTGCTGATATCATTCAACAATCGYACAATTTTGGACGAGAGCTTYTTTTTTTTTCTGCTTGATTTTCAACCTTCGGATCTTGACTTTTTTTACTCTGTGAGTCTTGAGCTCTTATCCCTTGGGGGTCAAATAATTTTTCCTGTGGCCCATGCACTTTCTGAGATGCGTTGATGTTTTTCTTGATCTTGATTTCTGTAGAGAAAGATGCATCCAAATTAAGCAGTTCCTTTTCTCTGAGTCGAAAATTGAAAGAACCGTCAAAAGCCTATAGATAATACAATAAAGCAAACTTTGCATTTGGCCTAACAGTGGTGGGAATCCTATAATATGATTTTGAAAACATAGTATTAAATTTTGGGACAATTTCGTTTTCAACTTTCTTAAGTGAAGAAAAGGCTTGGAGAAGGAAATAATTGTCCTGTTTATGAGCCCATCTTTCAGTAAACTTTGTCTGGAAAAGAATCCCATCCATCGATCGCTCTTGCTGGGAGAGATTTATACCAAGCTCATGCATCCCCTTCCAAGGTTTGCACAAACATCTTCATCACAACATCTCCATGTTCGATCTCCAAGTCATCCACAAATTTGAGGAAAGCATTCAAATGATCCTTGATCGAAATGTCGTTTCTCCCCACAAATTTGGGAAGACAATCTCTATATTTACCTGCAGGCATAGCATGAGGTTGTCCAATTATCTGAGTTATATCTAATGGAGCATAAACAATCAAAGTAAACATGCCTGCCATATTTTTAGTATGAGACGGGTTGAAAACAAAGGAGATGAAATTAAAGGAGAAGGGGAGATGTTTACCAATGCCGGTGAATATGTCATTGATATACTTACCAACATGATGCTAATTAAAACAAAGGGATATTTCACCTAGGGTGTAGAAGCAACAACAATGCTCTGAGCATAAATGTGTATGTTTTCATGCACTAATGGTGGTTTGTTTCTGAACAGGTGCTCCGATTCGTCAATAACTGGAAAGATAGGTTGACCTAGGTTGAGCTTGGAGGATTTCCTTGATTTCCCTAGTGGAGCCAAACCTGTATCAAGTGGAGTCTCCATGTGAGTTTGAAAAAATAAAAATGAAATGATTAAATGCTCACCAATGTTGTTAGATAGTCGAGGGGTGACGACAAAGTCCCCAACAACGACGTCAATTTGTTAACGCAATTTTTTACACCTTAGATCAGATATGGAAATGACTAAAAATATGCTATTAACATTCAAAAATCAGATCTGATATGTCTTAGAAAAATCACACAAAAAAAGTTAATTGTAGGAGATTTGCCCCTAGAATGTCACTAACAAATTCCTCTTCATTTGGGCTGGTGCATGCCAACCATAGGGGGGTGTCCCTAACCTTTTTGCTTGTTGTCCACCACCTGCAAATTTGCAAAACAAGGCAAAAAAAACAACAACAAATGCAAATAATACCAACAAAATAAAAAAGGTTAATCGATGTCTTGGACAACCAATGTTCAAAAATTTAAATTTTTAAGTATTTTTGGTGGAATTTATACAACTTTTAACTTAGAAAACAACAAGAAAACATGAAGAAAACGATACCAAACAACAAATATATGGCCAAATGATATGCTGGTAATTCCTGAAAATGATGTATTTCACAAGATAAAACACACACAAAAATAGAAGGCATGGTACAAGCACATCAAGATTTTATTTATGCAAATGTAGGACCTTGTTTATGCGAAGAAACAAGTACAAAGATGGTGTAGTGGGGATCCTTGCATACAAAAAATAGAAGTTAGAAAGAGAGAGAAGAGGAGAGAATGCTAAAGTCTTGAGATGTTGAAGTAGAATGTCCAACCCTTGTACAATGAAAGCCTCTTCGATATATAGATAAAGAGTGAGGAGGGAGGACACCTCATGTTAACTAGAGGAGGTGGGATTCCTCCTTGACTTGTGGAGTGAGTGGGAGTGAGTGGAGGAGAGTATATAGGGATGAGTGAAGTTAGGGAGAAGATTTAGGGAGTGGGTGAGGTAGTTGCGATTGGGAGCCCCCATGAGTGAGGGAAATATGGAGAGGAATGGGGAAACACATGAGAGAATGTAGGGAAGTAAGAATCATGGAGAGGAAAGGGGGATTTGGGTGGTTGAGGAAATTATGGTGGAGAGAAATAAGATGGGTGCCCCATTAGTGAGAGAAAAAGATGATTGACCTCCCCCTCCTCATGACTCATCTATCCTATGTGGATGCCAACTCATCTAATCAACTGCCACATCATTTCTAGAAATTGCCATGTGTTATTCCTGACAAAAATAGACACTACAAAAAATAGACATGCCCAAAATGACAACTTCCCTAAAATTTCAGAAATGACAGAAATGTGTCGAGGCCTATCAGGGGATCACTTTGAAAAATAACATGTCTAAAAATAAACATTGTTAAAAATAGAAAATTCTCAAAAGTCGATGTGTATATACTCATTAGATTCAATTTTTCGTAAGGAATCCATAAATGCAACCATAATAACCATTTGATCTCCCAATATCCACCTGCTAAAAATATAAATTACTTAGATGACATGTCAAAAAGGGTTCACTGGCCTGATAATGCAACCAGGAACAATACTGTGTGTTTATAAATGTCATGTGAGTCTTGAGACACTATCTCCTAAAAAATAGGAAGTTCCATAAAAATATGGAACTCCTAAAAAAAAGGAAGTTCCATAAAAATATGGAACTCCTAAAAAAATAGGAAACTGGTTGAAATCAACAATCTGTCTCTTTGAACCATGAAGAACTAAGCTAGCTCTGCCACTGAAGTGAAAAATCACTATTGAACCAATCTCTGTTCGTGCACTTGGCAGGAAACAACCTCGACTTGATCAAATGCTTCTCTGAAGAAAATTCTGAATGCCAGTAGATCAAGGTAATACTTGATCTTAACCCTAGGATTTCCAAGTGAGAAATCCAAGGGTTAACAAATCTCTATGCCAATTTAAGGATTTTGGTTTTTCTACATTGATGTATTTAATTGTCTTTATCATTCTATCTCAAGAGATTCAAGTAAGGCGGAAACTTGAGATTAGTGAATATGACTTGTGGGTCCTATTAGGAAATGGGAGTGAAGAGTAGATATAATTCTTATACACCAAAATTGTGCGTGAGCTCTTTATCAAAAAACAAAATAGAGTACAAATAAATACAATAAATATTCTCTCAAGATAGACAACTACCTTGACCCATTGGTTGAGGAAATATCTAAACATCACACCAAACTTGGAAGCATTTAGTTGGAGAGAATCTCTCAAACCAACTAGGCCTCAACAACCTCCTAAAATCTAGGAACATACACTACTACATATTGAAAAATTTGCGACGACCACTTACGACGAAAGTACTCTTTCGTCGCAACATGCAAGAGAAAAAGTTCAATTTTTCTAAATCCACCTCGTATTTGTCGCTATCTCGACGCATGTAGTTTGACTAAATTATTATGGTCAATGTTCGTCGCAAGAGCGACGAATGTTGTTTGTACGTCGCAAGAGCGACGACTGACTTAACCTTAAAATTGACCCTTAAAAATGACCTAAAATAAATAGGTAAAAAAAGAAATATTTTTAGGTTACATTCGTTGCAATTGCGATGATAGTGACCTAAAATTGGACTATAAATATTCGACGGTTTAAAGATGTTGTGACAATCTTGGTATAACAACGACGGTTCCGAAAGGGTATTTTTGTGCGGAAGAATGTCGCAGAATGTTGTTAGGTGGGGAAAAACGTAAAGTGAGTGAACATGGTGATGGTAGATGTTATTGCCCTTGTAAAAAATGTTGTCGCAGACGTCCTGTAAGAATTTTAATAGCAACAACTACAAAGCATTGTAGGAAATATGGGCACATTGATGGCGGATCGAATGAATATCGTCCCATGGTAATTAGCTATATATTCATTATCTTTTTTTATTTTGTCAATTTTATATAAAATTATATATATATGTATATATATATATATATTGTTTGAATGTTTGTTATAGTATACATTAATTTTGCATGATTGTTTGTAATTATAAAGTTAGAGTTGCCCTCTAACTTTCTGCAGAATATTGAACCAAGTATTAGTAGAAATGATGTTGTACAAGCTGAGGAACATCATCATGACCAAGAAAATGAGGATCTCATGGAAAAAGATGATGGGACAAATCAAGTTAATGATCCCATGGAAGAAGATGGTGAGACAAATCAAATGATCCAAGATTTGTTTTCACCGCTGGATGAGAATGGAGAAAATGCTGGTATTTATAATGAACCTCTATTAGAAAAGACAAATAAACGACTTTATGAAGGATCAAGAGCAAATCTTCTCTTCGCTACATTGCTGCTAGTGAACTTAAATGTTATGAATAATTTTTCGAACACTTGTATGACACAGATACTAAGGTATGTAATATGTTTCATCTCATATTATACATAAATGTTGATTTTTTCTATTTGTTTTTAGTGTTAATTAATGTGTAAAATAAGAATGCAATTTTTACAATTAATATTCTTACATTAACTAGTTGTTTGTTATGTTGTAGATTGTTAGGTGAATTTTTGTTACCATCGTCAAATATTTTACCTC
>ML828366.1:13665-27062 GCA_009831015.1 Picea engelmannii
AAGAAGAAGAGGTTTTCTCCCTTTATGGGTTTCCTCGTGAAAATCTGTCTTTGTGTGTATTTTATGTGTGACTGATGATCTTTACTCTTACTGTCCATATGCTGTATGTTGCTTGATGACACATGAAGAAATATTAATAATTGCTAAGAAGGTGTAAAATTGTTTAAGCTTATAAACAACTGATTCACCCCCCCTCTCAGTTGCTTTAGTATTTCCAATATTAGCTTTGTTGGAATACTACTCTGCTTGGGTAAGATCAACTAAAACTCCCTTTAGTGGGGTCCCGTGCTTCTTCCTTTTCGTATGTATCTTTCTTCCATCCAAGTGACTTTAATAGCCTGGAAGTGCTAGTGACGAGAAGTGGCTAATCCCTGCTTCTCTGAACTACATGGGGCACTCTTCAACCTAACCACCGTGGTTTTCTAAGACTACTCTTATTATACTAGTTGGAACAGTTCTGGGATGTGTTTTCCTGATCGAGATAACCTTCAAAACAATGTGGTGGCCAAGGCATGTGTTAATAACTAAAAATTCACCAATAAAATACATTTAAAGTCAAACCTTTTGTCAGTCCACCCTTCATCCACGAACCGAAATTGAAGTTGTAAATACTCTCCCAAACATAGTTGTAATAACTTGTAAAAAGGTTGTCCATCTTGTTTTATAGCCCCCTTTTTGATTCAATAATTTTTCAGGATCACTTCATGGGTCACCCCGGGGGGTACCAAGCCATTCTGGGCTTGTTTCCTTGTCTTAAAATATTCAAGAAACTTGATGTTTGCAATTTATGACCATCTAAAAGGACTTGGCTGTAGCTTTTAGTCTCACATTTCACCCTTATTTTTCACTTTTTCACTTGAGGCATCCATTGGTTTAATTGTCTAGGACCCCGGTTTACCCCGAGAACCCATTCTGGGCCATTTTCCAACGCTTTAAGGGAGCGAACAACTCACTATTCACTTTTTTTAGTTTTCTTTCCTAAAAACCAGTGAGCTTATTTTCATCCATTGTCCATAATTTTCACCTCCTAGGCCATTTTAGCCATCCAAGAAGCTGAGGGAGGACAACACCCAGGGTGGGTGGTCCTGAGAAAGAGTTCTTGTAAGTTTTTCACCTCTCCTTTCCCTCTTCATTACCACCTTAGGTGAATGACCACTTGAGGTATGGGTAGTCTCTGCCTCATGACGAGCTATCAAAGAGGATGTAACCGACTTCATAGCCAGTTAGGTCAGATATGTCCCAACAAACAGATTTTGCTTATAACACCTACCTTCATAAATGGATTTTCTATCATACTGCAATGACCTTCCCAATAGAATATGGCATACATCCATGGGAATTATATCACATAACACTTTGTCCTTGTAGCTACCAATTGGGAATTTCACTTTACATTGCTCATTCACCAAAACCTGATGTGATTTTTGCAACCAGGACACTTTATAAGGAGTGGGATGGTTCTTTAGCTTCCTTCTCTAATTTGATTAGAACTCTTTTCAACAACAATGATTCCCCTACATTATAAAATTCTTTGTCTGTGACTACCTTCACATATTCTTCCTTTTCTTCTGCTATATTTGTATTTATTTGACCTACCGACTTGTTCTCTGGTGTTAAGTTCCAAATAACTGAATACATAATACTACAATAGTACCAAAGATATCTGAATACAATCACCACACAAGACATATGGAACAATATAGGAAACCACAAATTTATTATATCAAAACCCTTGGGGTAGGGAAACACCATACAATGGATCCTATTATGGAAGGGATTCTCTCCTGTTCACTTGTCTCTTCAAGGGGGCTTCCTCCTAATGAGCTTAAAATCCAAATACAATACTTCTCTTCATATCCCATTAAATTTATTTAACCCATTTATATAGTGATACCATCACTTAAGAACATTCTAGAGGAGGAATATTCTTGAAGTAGAACCTTCTAAGAAGTCCTCTTACATTTAATATATCTAACTACCCATTTATTATATCTAACTACCATAGTGGGCCTTATTTAATAATATAGTGGAACTATTCCACCTTACATTCAATGACCTCCACTACCTCTCTAGCTACCAAACATTCCACCCCCCTAATGAAAGTGTTGTACTCAACGCTTTATGTACAACCATATACCCGGGTCCCATGGATAAGTGTGGACCATAGTGCTGAAGTAGACTAGAGAACCAGGGTCCCATTAAGAAATGAAAGCCACCATGATGAAGTAGTCCAACCGCCATTGTAAACTAGGGTCCCATGTCCAATTGCTCATGTAAACTCCACATAGAAGATATCAACACCCAATAACCAACTGAAAATGTTTCTCCCAATACTGACACCTATCATGTGGATCCAAATAAGAATATCCATCCACATAGTGGGAAGTGGTCAAAGCCGAATTGGGAAGGAACAATACCATTGTAGAATATGTAGGCTAGACATTGGTAATCATAACTAGCTCCTGATGTTTCACATTGATGTTCTTTACATAAGGTGGATTAGAGTCATCAAATAAAATATGAAAGTGGTTGTCATCCTAGAAATGAAAACTATCCATATACCAATCATCACAATCGACCTCAAAATCATACCAAGCATATACTTCTTGATTATATTCATCGCTAATTTTCGCCATAAGATATCTCTCCTGCATGCTAGCCAATGAATCTTGAATACTATGAAAAATATCCTTGAGGCCATTTGCAAGGTCATGCAATGAGTCCTTGAGGCCATTTGCAAGGTCATGCAATGAGTCCTTGAGGCCATTTGCAAGGTCATGCAACGTGTCAGACATTTGGGCTTTGAATGCTTCAGTCATATGTAGAATTTCTTCAAGGGCTTGAGAGGGAATAACCATTGGAAACACCACATAAAATATACCAAAATAAACCTCTTAAAATTATTTATCCAATGGCATTGATTTGGTAGCAATTTGAGCACCCTATGAAAAGTTATGAACTCTGCAGTCCTGTCGCCGTCACGAAAAACCCAAAAAAATAGCTAATTTTAAATCAACGATATCTTCACTTCCAAGGCTTCGATTTGGATGATTTGTTTTTTGAAATTGGGTGAAATTGTGAGAGGAACTTATATATGCAATTTTTTTTGAAAAATTCATCCCCCAATTGCTACATAAATTAGAAAAATCACGCGATTGTCCACGAAAAAACTCTGAAAATTGCAGATTTTAAAATGCAAATAACTTGACTTCTCGGACTCTGTTTCGGACGATTTTTTTTTAACTTCATTTTTTTCTAAGAGAAAATCAGATCTACAACTAGGTTTTGAAAATTTTTCACTAAAACATACATAAATCATCCGGAATGTCACAACCCTCTTTTTTTTTTTTCCGAAAAAATAAATCTGCAAAAAATAAAAATTTTTGCCCACACTTCCTATCGAGGAAAGTGCTTTGATACCACTTGTTAAGTTCCAAGATCTGAATACAAAATACTACAATAGTACCAAAGATATCTGAATACAATCACCACACAAGATATATGGAGCAATATAGAAAACCACCACTTTATTATATTGAAACCCTTGGGGTAGGGAAACACCATACAATGGATCGTCTTATGGAAGGGATCCTCTCCTGTTCACTTGCCTTTTCGAGGGGGATTCTTCCTAATGAGCTTAATATCCAAATACACTACTTCTCTTCATGTCCCCTTACATTGCTTGAACCCCTTTATATAGTGCTACCATCACGTAAGAACATTCTAGAGGATAAATCTTCTAGAAGTAGAACCTTCTAAGAAGTCCTCTTACATTTATTATATCTAACTACCCATTTATTATATATAACTAATATAGTGGACCTAGTCCACCTTACATTCAATGAACTCCACTACCTCTCTAGCTACCTAACATCTGGGCAGTCCCATGACATGTGTCCCATTTTTCCATATGTGTAACATCTCATTTCTCTACCTCTTCCTGGGCCTCTCGAGAACAATCTTTTGCCTCTTGATTCTCCTCCTCTTGGTGACTGACTAATTGAACTTATTGCCTCTTATTTCGAAGGTTTAAATCTTCCTCTGTTAGACTGTCCTTTACCTCTTGCTAGACTCGTTCCTCTGTTTCTCTAGCTCTTCTTTTTGGCCAGCTTCTCTTCTTCCTTCAAAGCTGCTTGGTATGCATATTCAATAGTTCTCAGAGAAAAAATGATGATTTCATCTTTAATTTCATACCCAAAACCATTTATGTATCTAACAACCTTCTCAGCATATTCCTTAATGTGACTAGCTCTAATGTCCAACCTATAGAATTCCTCTATGTATTCTTTTACTATCATATTTTTTTGTCTAAGGTTTTGCAATTGTTTAAATAAATTAAATTGATAATTCTTAAGCATGAACTTACCTTTAAATTTAGCCACCATTCTGTCCCAATTATTGATCTTAACTTTTCCTTCTCTTCCTCTATCTTCCTATAAATCATCCCACCATAGAGCTGCATGTCCCTTTAGCCTATTCACTGCATGCTTCACCTTCTTCTCTTCTTCTACCTCTTCATATTCAAAATATTTATCCATGGAATTTATCTAGTCAAGTAATTCATCAACATTTAAATTACCTTCGTACATGGGTACTTCCATATTAGGCCTAGATCCAACTCTTGTGACCACTATTACTAGTTGTTCCTATGCTATTTATTCTCCTGGAGCTCCTTTTGTTTCCTCACTAGAGCCTGTATCTTCACTCTCACCGACATCTCCTATGTCAGGTTCTCTCCTTTGTGCTGTCTCCATGACCTTCATCCTTTCCTGGATGCGCCTCAACTCGTAGCGTAACTCATCAGTTACCGCATTCCTATCTCTACCTCCTCACCCAGGTTGCATGATTTCTTAGATACAATGCTGCTTTGATACCAAAAATGATGGGAAAAACCACCAACCTCAACCCATAGTCACAGATTTTTCAACACTTTGTCGCAGTCAATATTAAGACTGCTTGTCTGGCCTCGGATCAACATGAACATGCACTCAAATTTTCCTTTTATTTTTCAACGCTAGATTATGCTCTATTATAGATCACTCTGCGCACAAAATTACAACTATGCGAATATACCTTTTCCTAGAAACATCAACGAACAATGTTGACAAAATATGTTGCAGAAAATTCTTCACGAAATTCAACAAACAATGCGGGTGTGTCACAGGTTATTCTGTGCGAGGGGTTATGCAACAATACTAACTTGTCACATATATTTATGGGGTGTTCCACTGTGCCAAATTGTGACTATATGTTCGTGCAAAGACCATTACTCAGGAAATATTCGTTTAAATAGAATTTTAGAACTTGCTGAAATCAATTGCACATGGTCTTCCCACAATCACATGAACTCGTCACTTTGACAAGATAACTTATATATGGAGTTTAACAATTAAAACACACAAGGCAAAAAAATACAAACACACAACTCAAAAAAACCACATGCTCTATTCTTTATTAATATCAATGAAGGATCAAATTTACACGAGAAAGCTCGTTCCTTCTTGGTCTCTTGGACATGTGCGATCCACACTTTTACATATTCAAATATCACACACTCACTAACCTTTTCCTCTTACAAAGCATTCAATATATCTATATCCCTTAGATAGCTCACAACCAAATGAATCCCGAGTTATCTTAAAAAATGCTTAAACTAGAGATCTGCTCCTAATATTTAGCAATAGACTTAACACTTATGACAAACAACTCGATACCTAATCAAACAGACTCAACAAAAATGTCTTCTAGAGATATTTCGTAATTATTACAGATATAATAAAATAAATCAGGGAACCAAATCCCTTGGTAAATGTCTGTGACCCATGAGGTTAATCTTTAATATTTAGTGCAAGATGCTCCTGCATCACAAAACCAACTTTAGATAATCCTATTGACCATATTGTTGCTATAGTGCACCGAGAAAAGCACTTGGGAAGATTACTTTTTAGTACTAGGTAGTCAGGTTGTATGGTTAAGGGTACAATCGAGCCTCCTTGGTTCCCTAAGATATTGGGTCGAGTACTACTTTTGGACCCCCCAAGTATATCAGAGAGATATATCACTTGGAAATCCCTTGTCCTTATAACCTTGGAAACCCTATGCTCTATTGCTAGTCCATGAAATTCCTACATAAATTGCAGTATTGAGAATTTGAGAATTTCTTCTGTGAAATAATATTTATGTGGGAGTACTGCAATTTTGCTAGGAATAACAAAAAAAAAAGGAAAAACAAAGAGAAATTATGGGTCCTTCCCACGCCCTTATTTGATATCTATCTCAATAGAATATTTGTGCTGTGTTGATCATCGTAGAAATCTAGTCAAATGATGTCCACGATGAATGGTTAATAGATCCCAATATTGCTAGAATTATCCAACAACTTCAAATGGATCCCCATGCACATCTAGGCTACATCAATTGGAAAAATGAAAAGATTTTCTATCAAGCGAATGTTCATTCAAACAAGTAATCAACATTTAAATCATGAGTGTTATTTGAACTACATTCCTCTCCCATAGTAGGTCATTTTGGTTTTCATAAAACATATGACATGATCAAATGTTCATTTTTTTGGGAAGGCATGAAGAAGGATATACACACCTTTGTGGCAGAATGTGACATTTTCCAATGAAACAAGGGAGAGAAAATGAAACCTCCAAGGGGACTACAACCTTTACCCATTCTGCCCACTATATGGACTAACATTTCTATGAACTTCATTGTGGGGTTAACAAAATATAGTAGTAAATTTGTAATCATGGTTTTGGTTGATTGCCTTTCCAAATATGTTTTTTTTTGTGCTCTACAACACCCCTTCAAGGCCTCAACGACCAATCAAACATTCATGAATAATATATTTAAACTCCATAATATGTTGTAGTCTATTGTGATGGATTGTGACCCACCTTCACTAGCAATTTTTGGCAAGATTAAATAATTTTGTAGGTCCAAAATGAACATCCTAAAGAAAATAATAGTTAAAATAATAAAAATAACAGTTATAAATTTTCAAAGAGAAAGAAAGAATATTTTTTTTTAATCATATTTTCAACTTATCTTCATATGGGTTTACTCAAATTTCAAGTGTAAGCACTCATTGGATGCATAATTTAATTTTGGATCAAAAAAGTGCCTACACTTGAAATTTGAGTAAACCCATAAGGATATAAGTAAAAAATATGATTAAAAAAAGTTTCCTTTCTCTCTTTAAAAATTTGGGATTTAATTTCACATCCAATAAGTGCCTACACTTGAAATTTGAGTAAAATGATAAGGAGATTGAGTTGAAAATACAATTAAAAAAATGGTTTTATTTCTTTCTCTCCAAAACTATTTACCTTTATGGTTGACATCATCATTTTGAATCCTATTTGTTCTTTTAAAGTTGATGTTGATAACACATCTTCTATTTTGAGGCCCATTTTTGACCTCAAAATTTCTCTAATGTTGTTTCAGCTTTAGGACACCCAACTAAATATCAACACAACATATTACCCCCAAACTGATGGTGAGATTGACGTTGTCAACAAGTTCTTGAAAGAATATTTGTCAAGCTTTATTTTAGAGAAACAATCCCAATGGGTGCACTGGTTACCTTTAATAGAATGGTGGTATAATACAACTTATCATGGTGCCACTCGAATGATCCCCTTTGATATTATCTATGGCCAAAATCCCCCATTAGTACTATCATACTTACCAAGAGTCTCTAAGGTGTAGTAGGTAGAAAAAACCCTCATAACACATACTAACATTCTCCACACTCTCAAGGATAATATAGTAATGGCTTAGCACATGATGACGCAATAGGCTGATCAACATTGTTCTGAATGCCATTTTGAAGAAGGGGATAAGCTGTTCCTCCATCTAATTCCTTATAAGCAGACCTCACTCAAGGAAAACCACCACCATAAGCTTAATGCCAAGTTTTATGGCCCTTGTTAGGTATCTATAGAGGTAGTGGAGGTCATTGAATGTAAGGTGGACTAGGTCCACTATATTATTAAATAATGCCCACTATGGTAGTTAGATATAATAAATGTAAGAGGACTTCTTAGAAGGTACTACTCATCGAATCTTTCATGTCTTCTCCTTAAAGAAAGTGGTTGGATCTAATTGTTGTATTCAAACTATCTTTCCATAATTATATGAATAAGGTTCCATTTAGTTGCAGCTTGAGGCCATCCTCGAAAAACAAGAGCATTGTCTCCTCTAGGGAACTATCCAATAGGTATCGATACATTGGAATGATATATAGCCCAAGGATGCCACATGTCAACCAACATAGATCCTTCAACAATTTTCTCATCTAAAACATTGAGGAAAATGCTTCTTTATAAAAGGGAGGGAATGTTAGGGTCCCACCCTAACTCCCTTAAGTAGATGTATAGATTGTTATGTACCGAGGCCATATCTATCAAATAAGTACCATGTAGTAGATACAACGTGAAAACAATAATTGTAATAAGGCTTAATATAAAGTTCCACCTACTAGAAATTTCCTTCTCTATAAAGTTCCTAGGAGGTTAGATATAAATTATTTTGAAAGCAATAATTACAAGACTTACTAAAATGTTCCACCTACTAGAAAGTTCCTAGGAGATTAGATAGAAACTGTATAAAGAAGTAGAATCAATGTAATGAGATGTCTTGTGAAGCATATTGCAATTGGAACTCTACTCAGCTGGAGATTCCCCCCTTGAAGAGGCAAGTGAACATTGCTTTTATCAATAACGTTATTGCTATTTGTCATATTTTGGTTCCTCTGTTTCCTATTGATGTTAGAATATGCCATTTTTGCTCAAAATCTTGTTATATTCTATTATTTATGCTTTGAATCTTCTACTTTGCTAATAAGGAACACTACAAACTATTTTGTAAAAGTGATTCTTACTTATTTTATAAAAGTGAGTCACTTAAGTTATAAAAGTAACTTATTTGCGAAAGTGATCTTATATGAAAAAGTTAGACAAATAGGACATTCTTTTATACTTTTACAACTCGATGACCTCATCATGTATCCATCACTACGTGGGTCAACCTATACCTAGCATGTGACACCTTGGTTACCATTTTGAATTTTTATGCCTTTCTTCAAATGATCATAACTTTATCATATGGAGTCTGTTTTGAGTGATGTTTCTTTTGAAATTACTTAATTGCTTGAGCTCTCTCTATCTATTTTTTTTTTTTTTTCTCTCTTGAAGCTATATTATTTTTACATTGTAATATGGCTAGTCTGAGTGAGATCCTACTTACGAGTTCTAAATATTTCTCATGGAAATTTTGTATGGAGGATTTACTACAAAGTAAGAGACTTTATCAAGTCAACTTGGGAAAATTAGTTACCCCCCTTGATAAATTAAAGATAGATGAATGGAAAAGTATATGTGATGAAACACATGCGATAATAGGAATGCTAATATTGAGTGATATATAGTTTCACCTTTAAGGGATTGAGACCCTAGATGATGCTTGGAAAAATATGGAAACTGTGTTTGGTAAATACAACGAGATTCAATCCCAACAACTCAAAAAACAATTAAATTCTTTGAATTCTAATGATTTCTCTTGCGTTGAGGATTTGTTTTATCTAAGTTTAGGACACTTTGACTTTTACTTACAAAATGTAAGATAAAGAAGTAATATGCCCAACTTGTATATTCTATTTTTGCTAAGCCTGACAATGCCTATTTTGTTTTTGTATTTACTTTTCACTCCACTATAGAAACACTTATTAGTTATGGGGATACATCATAAAATGTCCTCCTTTGAATCATTTTGTGATTCTCTTATTAGAGAACAATATAAGCGATTGGAAATTGGATTGATCAACACTACATGAATATATATTAAAGCCTTAACACAATAAAAGAAATTCCCCAAGCATTTGAACAAGTAACATCCTTGCAAGAATTAACAAAACTAGGACCCTCTTGACGTTTGAATATGTTAAGACCAAAACGAAAACCTCACAAGGATATGAATCCTCCTGCATTTTTAGATAGGTGGTACTCCTCTTTTTCTTATGATCTTTGTTGAAATTTCAAATCAATAATAATATAGGACTCTGTGAAATAACATGAGTCCAAGTCTTCAATGCTCAATAAAATTCAAATGCTGAAAAATAAATATATGTAAATAAAGAAAGAGGTTGTTGAGAAGTGGACCATGAATGTCAAACATCACACACGACAAAAAATAAAAATGCAAATATCCTCACATCCATCATAGTTTAATAAATATATGATCACTGTCAACATAAAAAGAAATGGTCTATCACACGCGAGAACTTTGAAATAATATTACATATAAAGATCAAAAAAACATTTTGATAGATTGACTTCAAATATTTTATATTCAAAACTCAGAATTATAAAATATAGTCAAAATCAATCCCAAATTAATTCTTTGGGATTTCTCAAAATGGTAATGTCTGTTATAGTTCTTGAAATTAAATGCGTTTGTCCATAAGGGATTGGGATTGGGGCTCATGTAGACCATAAATAAATATTTACAAGAAAAGTTTTGAAGAAAGAAGGGATAGAGTGGAACACGAGCAACAAGATCTGGTAAGAAGAGACGAAGAAGTCATCAGGATTTGATTATTATTTTATAATGAAAGAATAAGTATAAATGGATGAAAATATGACAAAGAGGGAAAATGTGATGCAATATAGACTTACTATGATGGACTCTCTCTTTCTACTTGCTTGTTGATTTGCCTTTTATACTTTTGTTCGTTGGGGTTATGTGGACAATTGTAACTGCTTCCGTTGTTATTTCATAAATCTTGGCAATAGACTTTTTTAACCACTCTTCAATGTAATCCCTTAATGGAGAAATGACTACTTCTTGGTTCACCTTGATATTAGACAATTCTTCCTCGATTTGTCTATAGTCGATAGATAAATTTTGCAGCGTATTTTCAATATCTTCATTTTTATTAGTATATTCAACAAGCCAATTGTCAATGTCCTCATATGTGAACTCAACTATGATATGAAATTTCTTAGCCGATGATTTCTTTAGGCCTTCGATTTGTTCTTCAAACTACTGTTGGGTCATGAGCATTGAAATTGATATTATCTTTGGGTCTGAAACTTCGATGGTGATACCGACAATATCCAAGCCAAAAATATTTGAATACACTTCCACACTTTTTCGTGACACATAATTTAATTGACTCAGTAATCCCCTTAATGTATTAACTTTTTTGATCCAACATGCCTTTAATTTCTTCACACGACTCTGGGAGGGAAAATATTCATGTTTTCGTCTTTGGTCCATCATCGACGAGACCTTTTCTACCCCATCTGTGCAAAATCCTTCATCATTTTTTAAGTCCGCATTCAAAAATTCTTTAATATTTTGGATTCTGAGGCCAAGAGGGGAAAATATTTTTTCCAAGTCCCATAATTCTAAAATTAATGACATTCTTTTCTTTATATTTTCCTCAATGAAATGTCGATTGGCCACAATCAAAATTTAAATTCCTTTAACTCTTGAATTTAGATCTAGAATTATTTAAACACTTCTATCAGGCCGAATCATGGCAACCGGGGTAGCCAAAATAGGTGGAGGCATGAGGGTTTCTTCCAATTCCTTGATTCTTTCCTTTAGCCAAAACATTTTCTTCTTCCATATTAGCTATTGAGAAGTACAATGCATCTCCTGTGACCTTGTGAATTGAAGATAATTTTGATGGTAACATGTTTCGAGTGTCAATGGTAGACCGTGATTTTCTCCTCTTACTCTTTGAGGTCTTTTCAAAAACCATTTTCTTTGAATATTTGTCAAATGAAACATTCTTCACAGAAAAGGTTTCTTCATCAGAGAAGATTTCATCTTGAACAACTAATGCATCGGGTTATAGATTTGCTTGGGCATGTTATTCATCATATAGAAACCATATATTTTCAATATCCACATCCAATTCCATATTATCAAGCAAAATGTCATCTTCATGTACGTTTTGTTTTTCTTCCTCTTGTTGAGTATTCACCCTTTTCCTTTTGACTTGTAATTTATGAGGGTTTTCTAGACTTCCTTGAGGATGATTCCTTTCTTCATAATCACCAAAATTGTTTCTTGGGGTTTTTCTTGGTTGAGCCATTGCACACTGAGGATTCACCTTAGGAAAAATACTTCTGTGGGAAACAACAAGTGAATGAACATTTCTTTCATTTGAGGGTTTACCTCTTTTCTTGTGACCTTTTGTAGTATTCACACTAGTTTCTATGTCACCAAAATATTTATTAACACCTTGAACAGGGGGTCATGATTGTCACCCTCTTCTTCTCTAAATATGAGCGTATTGATAATTGTAGGGTTGAGCCGAAATACTACCATATGATTATAAAAAAGGTTGTTTGGGTCCAAGCATTTGATCTCTTATGAAAAATTCAAATTAAATTGGTTAAAGTAAGAGGCATACTCATCAATTTTGGGAATTTCTCTTAAGAGAATTTCACACACTTTCCAAGGCAGGGGAATTAACTGTTTTTTCATTTTCTCATAGAAAGCATGAAACCAAAACTTATACTGCCTCGCCACTTCTATGATAAATAATTAGTCAGGCACATAATAAGGGAGGTATATAGGGTTTTCATGAGAACAAAAAGTTCTAATGATTTTGTAGTTATCCATTGTTTCTAGAATTCCCTTTTTAGCCAAAAAGCTTGATGCTTCCAATGAAATCCTGGAAGTATATTATCCAAAAAATGATTTCTTAAAATAAGATACAAAATCATTGTAAACTTCATAAAAAAAATGGACAACTTTCTACCTCAAGAGAGAATGATAACACATAGTCATAGGGTCAATCTTTGGATTTACCCTTTTTCCAACATTCAGACCTTTAAAAACATGACAATGCGTGATAGAAAACATCAGATACAATGCCATATAAAACTTTTTCTCGCTTCTGAAATTCATCAACTATGCAAAAATTTCATTCGATATGATCTTTTCCGAATAAAAAAAACATCCTCATGAATTGTAAAATATTAAATATATAGAGGTATCTAGGGAATAGTTGTTGTAGAATCGTGACCCATAATTCTAGTAAACACCCAAGCAATTTATCGATAGGGGTCCTTTAAAGAACCAAAATGGATTCTGGATAGGTCTTTTGTAGTATTCCAGATATAAAATAGTATGCAGAACATAAATAATTAGCTATAAATGGAATAGAAACAATGATATAACCAAAAAAATACCAAAATAATACCAGAATAATACCAAAATAACACCAGAAAGAGCACTTTGATTACTGAGAGAAATGTTCACTTACCTCTTCGAGGGGGAAACCTCCAGTAGAGAAGAGCTCTATTACAATAATATCCAAAACAAAACTTCTCATACCCTCTACTTCTATTTATACTAAATATGTCTAT
>ML828366.1:27112-73414 GCA_009831015.1 Picea engelmannii
GAGGAAGATCCTTCTAGAAGCGAAAGCTTCTATTAGGTCTTCTTACATTTGACTTATTCTTCCTTATTGCTAGGCCTTATTAATATTGGCCTTTATTACATGGAAATATATTATTCTACCTACATGAGGGGTTAGGTCCCTAACATGTCCTCCCCCTAAAAAAAAACCTTGTCCTCAAGGCTGAAGATGAGGAACTTGCTGCAGAATGGTAGCTGGTTCCCAAGCGACATATGCCGGAGTTGTATCTTTCCACTGGACTAACACTTCCTTGATGGTGCACTGCCGCAGAAGACACTCACGCTGGTCCAAAACTGATTGTGGATGTAACCAAATGGAGCCTTCTTAATCCAACCCGGGAAGGTTGGTTTGAGTTTGGCACTTAGTTCCAATCACCTTCTTTAAGCAGGAAACATGAAAAACATGATGGAGCTTAGAATGACAAGGAAAAACTAAGTGATAGGCCACTTGTCCCACATGCTTGAGAACGACATAAGGACCATAAAATTTGGGTGCCAGTTTTTGACAATGGTTAGCCTTAAGGGAAGTTTTCTTATAAGGTTGTAGTCAAAGAAACACCTGATCTCCTTCTACAAGTTGACATTCAGAGCGACCTTGATATTCTTGTTGCTTCATGCGATTTTGGGCCATGACCAAATTCTCTTTGAGGGTATGGAGAATAGCCTATTGAATTGTAAGCATTTGGTCAACCACCTAGACCTTCAAGACACCTGGAAGGTATGAGACAACTGAAGGTGGATTTTGTCCATATACTACTTCAAAAGGAGTCACGCAAGTAGCTCTATGGTAAGAAGTGTTGTACCACCATTCAACTAGTGGTAACCATTGAGCCCATTGATTTTTCTATTCCAATGAAAAACACCTCAAATATGTTTCCAAACACTTGTTGAAAACCTGCATTTGACCATTAGTCTGGGCATGATAAGCTGTGATGAGATGCAATTGGGTGCCTTGTAGCTTGAACAGTTCTTGCCAAAAATCGCTGGTGAAAGTGGGGTCTCGATTGAAACAAATAGAATGAAGAATGCCATGAAGATTGAAGACCTTATCCATAAAAAGTTGAGCCGCAATGGAGGCTATAAATGGGTGTTTAAGAGTACAAAAATGAGTATACTTGGAAAGACGATCAACTACCACCACGATGACTGATTTATTGACCAATTTAGGTAATCCCACAATTAAATCCATAGAGATATCCTTCCAAATAGTAGGTGGAATCAAAAGAGATTGTAGTGTGCCAGGAGATTTCACCGTTTCTCCCTTGTTGCATTGACAAACATCACATTTTGCCACAAAATTGTGAACGTCCTATTTCATACCATCCCAGAAAAAAGAATGTTTGACTTGGTCATAGGTTTTGGTAAACCCTGAGTGCCCAACGGTGGGTGTAGCATGAAGCTGAGAAAGTACCGTGGATTTAAGTTTTGACTGTTTACTTAAATAGAAATGAAATTTGTAGCGAAGCTCATCATTTTGCCAAGAATACCCTGGGGAAAATGGAGAATTGGCCAACAATTGTTGTACCAGATGCAAAATTTTGGGATCATGTAGCCATTCTTGGCGAACATCTTGGAGCCAATCTGGTATAATGAAGGAGATGGAAAAAATGGACCCTTCATCTTCATATTTTATGGAAAGTGCATCAACAACTACATTGTCTTTGCCTTTATTTTAAATGATCTCATAATCATATCCAAAGAGATTACTTACCCATTTTTGTTGCTCCGGGGAGGAAGGGCATTTTTCTAGAAAATACTTGAGGCTTTGATGATCTATCTTAATTTGGAAGCACTGCCCAATTAGATAAGGGCGATAAAGATCCACTACATGCAGAATAGCCAACATCTCCTTTTCATATTTTGATTTTCCCAAATTTCTCTCTGAAAGTTGTTTGCTGGTAAAGGCCAGAGGCCGACCCTCTTGTATAAGGACTGCTCCAATTTCTCTCCCGAAAGAATTACATTCTAGGACAAAGGTCTTTGTGAAATCAGGAAGGGCCAGGACTGGAGTGGTGTACATGGCTTCCTTCAAGGTTTGAAAGCCCTGAGAAGCTACGAGAGTCTAAGTGAAATAATTATTTTTAAGGAGAGCAGTGAGAGGTGCTGCAATATTTCCATAATTCTTAACAAACTTGTGATAATAAACTGTTAAACCCAGAAATCCACGTAATATTTTGAGGGTATTTGGCCGAGGCCAATCCGTCATAGCTTCAATCTTTTTAGGATCCACGTTGACACTGGCCTTTCCAACAATATGACCCAAGTACTCAACTTACGAGGCACCAAAAGCACATTTAGATTGTTTGAGGAAAAGTTGGTACTGAGAGAGTAGATGAAGAACTCGATCCACATGAGAAAGATGGGCTATCCAGGTTTTAATATAGATGAGGTTATCATCAAAGAAAACTAAGACAAAATGACGAAGAAAAGGACGAAAGACATGATTCATGAGGCTTTGGAAAGTGGAGGGAGCATTACACAAGCCAAAGGGCATGACCAAAAATAGTGGCCTTCATGAGTTCTAAATGTAGTTGTAGGAATATCTACCTCATTCATACTTATATGGTGGTAGCGAGAATGAAGATAAAGTTTAGTATATAACTGGGCACCACTCAATTCATCCAAGAGGTCATCAATGGAAGGAATAGGAAATTTGTCTTTAATGGTGAGTTTTTTGAGGGAACGAAAGTTGGGACACATGCACCAAGAGACTTCTTTCTTAAGGACCGTGACCACAAGAGAAGAGTAGGGACTCATACTAGGACGAATAACACATGTGTTGAGAAATTCTTGAATAGTTTTCTCAATTTCATTTTTTAAGGAAAAGGGATGACGATAGGGACATATATTGGGAGGAAGGATTCTAGGGACAAGGGGAATTGCATGATCATTAACACCAAGGGAAGGAGGGAGTCCCCAAGGAGTGAAAAAAACAACTTGATGTTTAGAGAGGATGGATTGGAGGTCCTGCGACATAGAGGGTGTCTCAGTGGCTTGAATGTCATGAAGTTGTGCAATAATGCTAGAATGAATTTTTTTGAGAAATGTTTCCATGCGATGGGATTTGATGATCTCTGGGGAACCGACGGTGATACCTTGGAACTTATATTATTGGCCCTCCTGGTGGAATTGCATGGTTAATTCCTTAAAATCCATGAGAATGGGACCCTAATTCCTTAGCCATTCTGTACCCAACACAATGTCACAACTGCCCATGTTGTAATACTCCAAATATAAAAAGTATTAAGAACAAAAATAAATAGCTAGAAATGGTAGATGGACAAAAATATAACCAGAAAAACACTATGATAATACCAAAATGATAACAAAATAACACTAGAAAGAGAACTTTGATTACTGAGAGAAATGTTCATTTGTCTCTTCGAGGGGGAAACCTCTAGCAGAGAAGAGCTCTATTACCATAATATCCAAGATAAAATTTCCCATACCCTCGACTCCTATTTATACTAAATATGTCTATCAGAAGAAAAATCTAGAGGAATATCCTTCTAGAAGCGAAAGCTTCTATTAGGTCTTCTTATATTGGACTTATTCTGCCTTATTTCCAAGCCTTATTAATATTGACCTTTATTACATGGAAATATATTATTCTAACTATGTGAGGGGTTAGGTCCCTAACATGTTTGCCCCCTTAAAAATAACCTTGTCCTCAATGATTGAGATGAGGAAATTTCTGCAGAATAGTATCTGGTTCCCAAGTGACATATGCTGGAGTTGTATCTTTCCACTGGACTAAAACTTCCTTTATGGTTCGCTGATGCAGACGACGCTCACACTAGTCCAAAAATGTTTGTGGTTGTAGCCAAATGGAGCCTTCTTCATCCAACTTGGGAAGGTTGGTTTGAGTTTTTCACTTAGTTCCAATCACCTTCTTTAAGCAAGAAACATGAAAAACAAGATGGAGCTTAGAATGACTGGGAAAATCTAACTGATAGGCCACCTATCCCACACACTTGAGAACTGTATAAGGGACCATAAAATTTGGGCGCAAGTTTCTGACAATGGTAAGCCTTGAGGGAATTTTTATTGTAAGGTTGCAATCGAAGAAACACATGATCCCCTTCTGCAATTTGACATTCAGAGCAATCTTGATCTTCTTATTGCTTCATGTGATTCTGGGTCATGACCAAATTCTCTTTGAGTGTAAGGAGAATAGCCTCTCGAATTGTAAGGGTTTGGTCAACTGCCTAGACCTTCGAGACACCTAGAAAATATGAGAGAGATGAAGGTGGATTTTTTCCATAGACCGCTTCAAAAGGAGTCATGCGGGTGGTTGTATGGTAAGAAGTGTTGTACCACCATTCAACTAGTGGTAACCATTGAGCCCATTGATTTTTCCTTTCTGATGCAAAATACCTCAAATATGTTTCCAAACACTTGTTGACCACTTCTGTTTAACCATCAGTCTGGGGATGATAAGATGTGCTAATATGCAATTGGGTGCCTTGGATCTTGAACAATTCCTGCCAAAAATTGCTAGTGAAATTTGGGTCGCGATCAAAAACAATAGAATGCGACATGCCATGAAGCTTGAAGACCTGATCCATGAAAAGTTGAGCCACAGTGGATGTTGTAAATGGGTGTTGAAGAGCACATAAATGAGAATACTTGGAAATACTATCAACTAACACCATGATGACTGATTTATTTCCTGATTTAGGTAAGCCTACAATAAAATCCATAGATATATCCTGCCAAATAACAGGTGGAATCAGAAGCGGTTGTAGTGTGCTAGGAGATTTTAATTTTTATGCCTTGTTGTGTTGACACACATCACATTCAACCACAAAATTATGAATGTCCTATTTCATACCATCCCAGAAAAAAGAACATTTGACCCGGTCATAGGTTTTGGTAAACCCTGAATGCCCAGCTATGGGTGTAGCATGAAGCTCAAAAAGTACCATGGATTTAATTTTTGACTGCGTACATAAATACAAACGACCTTTTTATCGAAGATAATCATTGAGCCAATAGTAACATGGGGAGACTGTTGAATTGGACTGCAATTATTGTATCAGATATGAACTTTTGGAATCTTGTAGCCATTCCTGGTGAACAACTTGGAGCCAATCTGGTACAATGAAGGAGAGAGAAAAAAGGGACCCTTCATCTTTGTATTTTCTGGAAAGTTCATCAACAACCACATTGTCTTTTCCTTTTTTGTAAATGATCTCATAATCATATACAAATACCTTAGTCACCCATTTTTGTTGCTTGGGGGAGGAAAGGCGTTGTTCCAGAAAATACTTGAGACTTTGATGATCTGTCTTAATTTGGAAATGTTTCCCCAATAGATACATGCACCAAAGATGCACATAATGCAAAATAGCCAACATTTCCTTTTCATAAATTTATTTTCCCAAATTTCACTCTAAAAGTTGTTTGCTGGTAAAGGCCAAAGGCCAACCCTCTTGCATAAGGATGATGCCAATTCCTTTCCTGGAAGCATCAAATTCTAGGACAAAGTTCTTTGTGAAATCAGGAAGGGCTAGGACTGGAGTGGTGCACATGGCCATCTTCAAGGTTTGAAAAGCCTGATCAACACCTGGAGTCCAAGTGAAATCATTATTTTTAAGGAGAGCAATGAGAGGTGATGTAATATTTCCGTAATTATTAACAAACTTGTGATAATAAACTATTAAACCTAGAAATCCATGCAAGCTTTTGAGAATATTTGGACGAGGCCAATCTTGCATAGCTTCAATATTTTTAGGATCCACCCTGACACAAACCTTTCCAACAAGATGACCCAAGTACTCGACTTCCGAGGTGCCAAAAACACATTTAGATTGTTTAATGAAAAGTTGTTGCTGCGAGAGTAGATGGAGAATTTGATCCACGTGGGAAAGATGAGATTACCAAGTTTTACTATAGATGAGAATATCATCAAAGAAAACTAAGACAAAATGACGGAGAAAAGGACGGAAGACATGATTCATGAGGCTTTGGAAGGTGGAGGGGGAATTACAAAGGCCAAAGGGCAAGACCAAAAACTCATAGTGACCCTCATGAGTTCGAAAGACAGTCTTGGGTATGTCAGCTTCTTGAATACGTATCTGGTGGTAGCCAGAACGCATATCAGGTTTAGTGAAGTACCGAGCACCACTCAGCTCATCCAAGAGATCATCAATGACATGAATGGGGAACTTGTCCTTGATGGTGAGATTATTGACAAGTACCTTCTTTCTTAAGTACCATGACCACAGGGGAGGAATAAGGGTTGGTACTGGGGCAAATAACACCTGCTTGGAGAAATTCCTGCACTATTTTCTTAATTTCATTGTTTTGGGAAAAAGGGTGGCGATAAGGGAGAACATTGGGAGGGAGACTACCAGAAACAAGGGGAATGGAATGATCATGAACACCACGAGAAGGAGGAGGGATCTAAGGGGTGGAAAAAAAAACTTGATGTTTAGAAATGATAGCTTGGAGGTCAGGATGCACAAAGGGTGTCTCAATAACTTGAATAGAATGGAGTTGAGAAATGATACTAGAGTGTCCTTTCTTGAGGATCCTTTCCATACGATGGGAACTAATAATCTCAGGAGAACCAACTGTGAGACCTTGGAATTGATACTTTTTTCTTGCCAGTTGGAATTTCATGGTTAATTCCTTAAAATCCATAAGAATGGGACCCAAAGTGTGTAACCATTCAACACCTAGAAAAATGTCACAACCTCCCATGTCAATGGAAAAAATATGATATTTCAGTTGGTAATGTCCAATTTGAAGAAGCACATTTTCACACCACCCACCACATTTCATGGACCCACCATTGCCTATCATGATTTGAAAATTATTGAGAGCACGAATATAACAATTGGTTTCCTGGGAAATGCGACGATGAATAAAATTGTGGGTGCTACCACTATCAACAAGGATGATGAAATTCCTGTGCTTAATGTAGCCAATGAGCTTGAGCATTTGGGGGGCTGAGAAGCCAGTGAGGGAATGCAAGGAAATAAGTGGGTCAAATTTGTTGGGTATGTGTTATATTCTTTGCATGTGTGTGTGTGTGTGGGTGCGTTAGATACGACAACTGCGTCTGACGATTTTTAGCGGATTTTGCTATTTTTAGCGGATTTTGCTATTTTTAGTTGATTTGTAAATTAATCCCGGATTAAGGGATTAGGGTTTTGGTATCTATGGAATACCTAAAAACATTGTATATATTGTATGGCGAATGGTGAAATTTGAAATAATGAAAAGAAGAAAGGTTTTCCCGGTTGAGGGTTTCCGGTAAAGATCTCTGTGTAATCTGTGTATGAGCCATTGATTAATTTCTGTATTGCTTAAGAATCGATATGCATTGCTTTACTTCGCAGGTTTAAAACTTACAAAATTTAGGTGGGTCAATAGGCTCTTGAGTGGCATCAGGAAGGGAGGGTTCTTCAACAAGGGGAACCGTCACATCCTCTTCAGGAACATCTTCTGAGATGGACATAAATATTTTTTGTTCCTTACACTTGTGCCTTGGAAAATATTTTTCATCAAAATTATAGTAAAGACCCTTCAGTTGGCATTCAACCATGTCATCCCTAGTTAGTTTCTGGACCTTGAGAGGAGTAACATGAGGGTTAGGATTAGCGGGTCGAGGGTGAGGAACAAAAGGGGGTTTTTTGTTCTGGGAAAAAACAACTTGTTAGGCCTCTTTATCACGTTGAGTAGCTTCCAACCAAGTGGGAGGGCGGGTCATGAGAACCTAGGATCGGATTTCATCCTTGAGACCACTGATAAAGAATTCATGGAAGAGTGCATCTGACATGCCCTCTGTTCGAAAGGCCAAATTATCAAAAGTAGTGATGAAGTCTTCCACTATGCATGATTGTTTCAACTTGTTCAAACGACCTAGATAGTGGGTATCAGTATCAAAGTGGGCATAGAGATCAACAACAAACTGGGTCTAGGAAATATACCCATGACATGAAATTTGTTCGCCATTACCACCATTTCCAGTGTTCAGGATCTAGATAGAGGACATCATAGAGAATTTTTGCCAAGTCGTCAGTAATACAATGCAAAGAAAAATAATGCTCCATTTCAGTGACCCAACCTGTAGGATCAGAGGCATCAAATTTATTGACCTCTATGCGAGGAAGACGGGGTTCACGATGAAAGGAGTTGGAGTGAAAATGCAGAGACTGAGAGGAATCAACAACAAGTTGTGCTGATGAAGAAGGACCCGTAGGGAGGTTCAACAATTGATTGAAAACAGTCTGGAGGGAGGCCAATTGGGTTGTGAGGTTGGATTCCAAGGCGTCAATGAGGGAATTGGTGGAATCCATATGAGATGTGAGATGTTTGATGGAACGATGGGCTTGATTGATGGAAGTTTGGAGATATTGGTTGCGAGTGGTGGCCATTTGGAGAGGGGAAGTGCAGGTAAGGAAAAACAATTGGGTGGGTGGGACCACAAGAAAAAAAAAGGACTTAGAAATGATAGGTACCACGACGATCAGTGCTTGAAGGGAAATATAATGGGATAGGCGGAAAAATAGGGAAACTAGGAAGGGGTCGGGTCCACTGAAACAAAAAGGATTAAAAATGAAAGGTATGACTGCGATTAGGGAAAAAAGGGGAAGCCAATGGAATAGGTCCCAAATAAGTGTGCCAACGGGACCACTATATTCCTTTTTTTAATTTTTTATTACTCCTGCAGAGTTATACTCCGGCTCGAAGAATACTGCAGTGATAAAATTACCAAATGCTTAACAAGAAGAAATGTGTAGTGATTTTGCAATGAGAATGCATAAGACAATGTAGCACAGAAATAGATCTTGTTGGTTCTATTTCTGTTTCCTTCCCAAGGGTTAGGGTATTAAAGGGTTCTATAGACAAGCTATAGCTCTCTAATATACATGCGAGGTCCAATAGTAGTACTCATCCCAATATCTCAGGGCACCAACTAAAAAGGATAGACCATACCCTTAGCCGTACTACCCAACTACCCATGTACTAGAGAGTATCTTCCCAAGTGTTGTTCTCGGTGGCACTATAGAAGTCAGGCGAATGATTGATTTATCTATGGAGGGATTCACGAGATCTAGGCCGATATATATACAGGTGTTTTCTGATGTGCTACCACTCGAAGGGGTACCAACAAGGGTTACGAGGGTGGACAACAGATGTGTGCTTAAGTACCATTTGTATTTCCTGCATGTATGAATCCACGACCGCGGGTTTATGCGCGTAACGACAAATCTCTGTAGCTTAAAGACGCTAATCAAACATGCCCTCTGTACGAAAAGCGAATCGCTCAGAAGCGGATATAAAGTATTCCATTGTACCTGATTTTTTTAACTTTGTCAAATGACATAAATGGTTGGTGCCAATGTCAAAGCATTCATAAAGCTCTGCCAAAAATTGTGTCCAAGCCACATACCCTTGGCGGGAGTTTTTTCTCCATTGTCACCATTGCCAACGTTCTTGATCTAGATGGAGAACACCATACTAGATTTTGGCCATCTCATATATAATTCCATACAAAGAGTAATAATGTTCCATTTGAGTTACCCGGCCAGTGGGATATGAGCAATCAAATTTGGTCACATACACATGCGAAAGGCATAGGTCATGCTGAAATTGATGGGGCTGAAAATTCTGGGAATGAGAGGAATTTTCACCTTCGGGTTGCAAAGGTGGGTCATAGGAGGGTAGATCTTTAGGGATATGCAGCCTGGCGCAAATCATCATAGTGAAGGAGGCAAGATGGGTATTGAAGGATTCAAGTTGGGTAGCGAGGTCCTGTTTGATGTCCTCCATTTTGGCGTCGATGGAGGAATGCATGTTTTTATTGATGGTTGCAACATTGGAACTGAGATGTCTCACTTCTTGTTGTATCTCTATGAAATTAGAGTACAGGGAATTGAAGTGAGCTTCCAAGTCTTGGCTATGGGTGTGGGCCATGATGAAGAGGGAAAATTACAAGGGATGAGTGGGAACACATAGAAAATGGGTTATGGGTGAAGTGTATCACAACGATCAGGGTGATGAGGGGAATCCAATGGGGTAAGGTCCAAATAAGGGTGTTGGAAGGGGGTCGGGTCCATGAGAAAACAAATTGATGAAAAATGATAGGTATGAATATGATAAGGGCGAAGCGATGAATCCAACAAAATAGGTCTCAAATAATGGTGCCAACAGGATCCCAAATTTTTTTATTTTTATTTTTTTAACTACTGCGGAGTTATACTCCGATATGAAGAATACTGCAGTGACGAAATGCCCAAATTCTTAGCAGGAAGAAATGTTTAGTAATTTCACAACTCAAATGCACGAGACACAGTTGTGTGGAAATAGATCTTGTCTGTTCTGTTTTGTTTCCGTCCCAAGGGTTAGGGTATTCAACGGTTCTACAGACAAGGTTTTTCCCTGTGCTATAGCTCTCTGATATACATGTGGGGTCCAATAGTAGTACTCGACCCAATATCTCATGGAAACAACTAAGGAGGGTAGACCATGCCCTTAGCCTTACTACTCGAATACCCAGGTAATAGAGAGTATCTTCCCAAGTGCTGTTATCGGTGGCACTATAGCAGTCAGGCGACCGATCGATTTATCTATGGAGGGCTTTAGGAGATCTAGGTTGATCCATATACAAGTGTTGTCTGATGCTCTACCACTCGAAGGAATACCAAAAGGGGTTACAAGGGTGGACAACATATTTTCTTAAGTACCACTTGTATTTTCTGCATGTATGAATCCTCAACCACTTGTTTATGTGCGTAACGACAGATCTTTGTAGATTTAAGACGCTGGAATACGTATCTACCCTGGAAAAAAATTAGCCCACAATTTTCTGCTGAGGAAGGTGCTCTGATACCACTTGTAGTATTCTAAATATAAAATAGTATGCAGAACATAAATAATTAGCTATAAATGGCAGATAAACAATGATATAACGAGAACAATACCACAATAATACCAGAATAACACTAGAAAGAGCACTTTGATTACTGAGAGCAATGTTCACTTGCCTCTTCGAGGGGGAAACCTACAACAGAGCAGAGCTCTATTAAAAAAATATCCAAGACAAAAATTCTCATACCCTCTACTTCTATTTATACTAAATATGTCTATCCAAAAGAACAATTTAGACGAAGATCCTTCTGGAAGCGAAAGCTTCTACTAGGTCTTCTTACATTTGACTTATTATTCCTTATTTCTAGGCCTTATTAATATTGGCCTTTATTACATGGAAATATATTATTCTACCTACGTGAGGGGTTAGGTCCCTAGCATGTCCACCCCCTTAAAAACAACCTTGTCCTCAAGGTTGGAAATGAGGAAATTGCTGCAGAATGGTAGTTGGTTCCCAAGTGGCATTCGCTGGTGTTGTATCTTTCCACCGAACTAACACTTCCTTGATGGTGCGTTGATGCAGAAGACGCTCCCGCTAGTCCAAAACGACTTGTGGATGTAACCAAATGGAGCCTTCTTCATCCAACTCGGGAAGGTTGGTTTGTGTTTGGCACTTAGTTCCAATCACCTTCTTTAATCAGGAAACATGGAAAACATGATGGAGCTTAGAAGGACAAGGAAAAACTAACTGATAACCCACCTGTCCCACACTCTTGAGAATGGTATAAGGACCATAAAATTTGGGCGCCAGTTTCTGACAATGGTAAACCTTAAGGGGATGTTTCTTATAAGGTTGCAGTCGAGGAAAAACCTGATCTACTTCTGCAAATTGACGTTCAGAGCGACCTTGATCTGCTTGTTTCTTCATGCGATTCTGGTCAATGACCAAACTATCTTTGAGGGTAAAAAGAACAGCCTCTCAAACTGTAAGCGTTTGGTCAACCATCTAGACCTTTGAGACACCTGGTAGGTTTGAGAGAACTAAAGGTGGCTTTTTTCCATATATTGGTTCAAAAGGAGTCATGTAGGTAGCTGTATGGTAAGAAGTGTTGTACCACCATTCAGCTAGTGGTAACCATTGAGCCCACTGTTTTTTTCGTTCCGATGCAAAACACCTCAAATATGTTTCCAAACACTTGTTGACAAAATCTATTTGACCATCACTCTGGGGATGATAAGTTGTGCTGAGATGTAATTGGGTGCCTTTTAGCTTGAACAGTTCTTGCCAAAAATTGCTGGTGAAAGTGGGGTCTCGATCAGAAAAAATGGAATGAGGCATGCCATGAATATTGAAGACCTGGTCCATGAAAACTTGATCCACAATGGAGGTTGTAAATGGGTGTTGAAGAGAACATAAATGAGCATATTTGGAAATACGATCAACTACCACCATGATGAATGATTTATTGATTGATTTAGGTAATCCCACAATAAAATCCATAGATATATGCCTCCAAATAACAGGTGGAATCGGAAGCGGTTGTAGTGTTCCAAAATATTTCACTATTTCTCCCTTGTTGCATTGACAAACATCACATTCTGCCAAAAAATTGCGAACGTCCTGTTTCATACCATGCTAGAAAAAAGAATGTTTGACTCAATCATGGGTTTTGGTAAATCCTGAGTGCCTAGTGGTGGGTGTAGCATGAAGCTGAGAAAGTACTGTGGATTTAAATTTTGACTGTTTACTTAAATACAAATGAACTTTGTAGCGAAGCTCATCATTGTGCCAAGAGTAGCATGGGAAACTAGAGAATTGGCTAGCAATTGTTGTATCAGATGCAAAATTTTGGGATCATGTAGCCATTCCTAGAGAACAACTTGGAGCCAATCTAGTACAATGAAGGAGAGAGAAAAAAAGGACCCTTCATATTCATATTTTATGGAAAGTGCATCAACAACCACATTGTATTTTCCTTTCTTGTAAATGATCTCATAATCATATCCAAAGAGCTTAGTCACCCATTTTTGTTTCTCTGGGGAGGAAGGGCATTGTTCTAGAAAATACTTGAGGCTTTGATGATCTATCTTAATTTGGAAGAGCTTCCCCAATAGATAAGGGAGATAAAGATCCACTACATGCAGCATAGCCAACATCTCCTTTTCATATATTGATTTGCCCAAATTTTTCTTTGACAGTTGTTTGCTGGTAAAGGCCTAAGGCCGACCCTCTTGCATAAGGACTGCTCCAATTCCTCTCCCGAAAGCATCACATTCCAGGACAAATGTCTTTGTGAAATCATGGAGGGACAAGACTGGAGTGGCGCACATAGCTTCCTTCAAGGTTTGAAAGGTCTGAGCAGCTGCGGGAGTCCAAGTGAAAGAATTATTTTCAAGGAGAGCAGTGAGAGGTGCCACAATATTTACATAATTCTTAACAAACTTGTGATAATAACATGTTAAACCCAGAAATCCACACAAGAGTTTGAGAGTCTTTGGGCGAGGCCAATCCTGCATAGGTTGAAACTTCTTAGGATCCACCCTGACACTGGCCTTGCCAACAAGATGACCCAAGTACTTGACCTCCGAGGCACCGAAAGCACATTTAGATTGTTTGAGTAAAAGTTGGTGTTGAGAGAGTAGATGGAGAACTCGATCCACATGAGAAAAATGGGATGTCTAGGTTTTATTATATATGAGGATATCATCAAAGAAAACTAAGACAAAATGACAAAGAAAAGGACAAAAGACATGATTCATGAGGGTTTGGAAAGTGGAGGGAGCATTACACAAGCCAAAAGGCATGACCAAAAAATCATAGTGGCCCTCATGAGTTCAAAATGAAGTCTTAGGAATATTTGCCTCGTTCATACGTATCTTGTGGTAGCCATAATGAAGATCATGTTTAGTAAAGAACTAGGCACCACTCAATTCATCAAAGAGGCCATCAATGGAAGGAATGGGAAAATTGTCTTTAATGGTGATTTTTTTGAGGGCACGGAAGTCAGGACACATGCACCAAGAAAATTATTTCTGAAGGACCATGACCACAGGAGAAGAGTAGGGTCTTGTACTAGGACGGATAACACTTATAGTGAGTAATTCTTGAATAATTCTCTCAGTTTCATTTTTTTTGGAAAAGGGATGACGATAGGGACATATATTGGGAGGAAGGCTGTGGGGGAAAGGGGAATGGAATTATCATGAACACCAAGGGAAGGATGGAGTCTCTGGGGAGTGAAAAAAGCAACTTGATGTTTGGAGAGGATGGATTGGAGGTCCCGCGACACAGAGGGTGTCTTAGTGGCTTGAATGGAATGGAGTTGTGCAATAATTCCAAGATGATCTTTTTTGAGAAACGTTTCCATGGGATGGGATCTAATGATCTCCGGGGAACCGACGATGATGCCTTGGAACTTATATTGTTGTCCCTCCTGGTGGAATTGCATGGTTAATTCCTTAAATTCCATGAGAATGGGACCCAAAGTCCTTAGCCATTCTACACCCAACACAATGTCACAACCTCCAATGTCGATAGAAAACATATGATATTTCATGTGGTACTGACCAATTTGGAGGCACACATTTTCACAGTGCCCTACACATTTCATGGACCCACCATTGGAAATCATGATTTGAAAATTATTGACAGCATGGATATAACAATTAGTTTCTTGGGAAATGCAGTGATGAATAAAATTATGGGTGCTTCCACTATGACAAGAATGATCAAATTCCGATGCTTAATGTAACCAATCAACTTGAGGGTTTGGGGAGTATGGAAGCCAGTGAGAGAATTCAGGGAAATGACCCGTTCGACTTCAGGAGGGTTGGAGGGAGGGGTCATGTCTGTGGGTTCAGGTAATGTGACCACAAAGGGCGCCTCAACATCGTCTTCCGAAACATCCTCCAAGATGGCCATGAAAATATTTTTTTCCTTACACTTGTGCCTAGGAAAATATTTTCCATCAAAATTGTAAAAAAAGCCTTTGAGTTGGTGTTCATCAATTTCTTCTCTAGTTAATTTCTAGATCTTTAGTGGAGTAGAATGAGTGGGAGTGACTGGTTTAGTGTGAGGAATAAAGGAGGGTTTGTGGGTTTGAGAAGAGACAAATTGTTGTTCTTCCTTAGCTCTTTTAGTAGCTTCCACCCAAGTCCGAGGCCGAGCCATGAGGACATGGGCACAAATATCATCCTTGAGGCCACTGATAAAACATTATCGAAAAAAAGCATCAGACATGCCCTCTGTATGGAAATCCAATCACTCAAAAGAGGCTATAAAGTCTTCCAATGTACCAGATTGTTTCAACTTTGTCAAATGACCTAAATGGTTGGTGTCAGTGTCAAAGAGTTCATAAAGCTCTGCCAAAAATTGTGTCCAAGCCACGTACCCTTGCTGGGCATTTTTTCTCCATTGCCACCATTGCCAATGTTCTTGATCTAGATGGAGAACACCATACCGGAGTTTGGCCATCTCATATGTAATTCCATACAAAGAGAAATAATGTTCCATTTGAGTTACCCAACTAGTGGGATCCGAGCCATCAAATTTTGTCACATCCACACGCGAAAGGCATAGGTCACGCTGAAAGTGATGGGGCTGAAAATTCTGGGAATGAGAGGAAGTTTCACCTTCGGGTTGAAAAGGTGGGCCAGAGGAGGGAAGATCTATAGGGTTATGCATCTTGTTGCAGATCATCCTAGTGAAGGAGGAAATCTTGGTATTGAAGGATTCAAGATGGGTAGCGAGGTCCTATTTGATGTCCTCCATTTTGGTGTCAATGGAGGAATGAATGTTTTTATTGATAGTTGTAACATTGGCACTGAGCTGTCTCACATCTTGTTGGGTCTCTATGGAATTATAGTACAAGGAATTGAAGCGAGCTTCCAAGTCTTGGCTATTGGTGTGGGCCATGATGAAGAGGGAAAATTACAAGGGACGAGTGGGAACACACACAAAATGGGTTATGGGTGAAGTGTATCAAAAATATTAGGGCGATGAGGGGAATCCAATGGGGTAAGGTCCAAATAATGGTGTTGGAAGGGGGTCGAGTCCGCGAGAAAAAAATTTGATGAACAATGATAGGTATGACTGCGATACGTGCAAAGAGAGGAATTCAACAGAATAGGTCTCAAATAATGGTGCCAACAGGATCCCAGATTTTTTATTTTTATTTTTATAACTTCTGCGGAGTTATACTATGATCTGAAGAATACTGCAGTGACGAAATTCCCAAATTCTTAACAGGAAGGAATGTGTAGTAATTTTGCATCCCTAATGCAAGAGACAGAGTTGCGCGACAATAGATCTTGTCTGCTATGTTTTTGTTTCCATCCCAAGGGTTAGGGTATTCAAGGGTTCTACAGACAAGGGTTTTCCCTGTGCTATAGCTCTATGATATACGTGTGGGTTCCAACAGTAGTACTCGACCCAATATCTCAGGGCACCAACTAAGGAGGCTAAACAGTTCCCTTAGCCGTACTACTCGAACACCCAGGTACTAAATATTATCTTCCCAAGTTCTTTTCTCGGTGGCACTATAGCAGTTAAGTGTCCAATCCATTTATCTATGGAGGGCTTCAGAAGATCTAGGCGATCCATATACAGGTGTTGTATGATGTGCTACTACTCAAAGGAGTACCAACATGGGTTACAAGGGTGGCCAATAGATGTTCTTAAATACCACTTGTATTTCCTGCATGTATGAATCCTCGACCACAAGTTTATATGCGTAACGACAGATCTCTATAGCTTTAAGACGTCATAATACGTATCTACCCTGTAAAAAAGTTAACCCACAATTTTCTTCCGAGGAAGGTGATCTGATACCACTTGTAGTATTATAGATATAAAATAGTATGCAGAACATAAATAATTAGCTATAAATGGTAGATAAACAATGATATAACCAAAATAATACCACAATAATACCAGAATAATACGAAAATAACACCAGAAAGAGCACTTTGATTACTGAGAGCAATGTTCACTTGCCTCTTCAAGGGGGAAACCTCCAACAGAGCATAACTCTATTACAATAATATCCAAGATAAAACTTCTCATACCCTCTACTTCTATTTATACTAAATATGTCTATCCAAAAGAACAATCTAGAGGAAGATCATTCTAGAAGCGAAATCTTCTATTAGGTCTTCTTACATTTGACTTATTCTTCCTTATTTCTAGGCCTTATTAACATTGTCCTTTATTACATGGAAATATATTATTCTACGTAAGTGACGGGTTAGGTCCCTAACATATTCTGACATTGCAATAGGGTCTTGTAGATATTCTTGCAAGAGCTCAATTCCATTATTTTTCCCTCTAAGAAAATCTATGGCATCTTCTCCTTTGTATGTTAGTGTTGGATGTATGGGCTGACCCGGGTTCTACCTTAGTTACCGAAAAAACCCATTTTCACCATAGGCCCTTCTTGTAAACCAAAAGGGTACACCAGGCTCAGAGTGCACAACACAGTCTCACCCGAGATGGAATATGGGTGACTGCAGGATGCAGTTGTCTGCAATCATGGAAGGGGTTGGGGTTGTTCTTTTTACTTCTCTTCTATTTTAGCATGCATTCTACCATAAAATTCATCAGATCTACCTTTTTATTTATTCAATATCATCTATTCTACATACTCATTTTAGTGCATGCTGTAAACAAATCCCAACATATGCATTCATATAACCATTTAATCATTATAAATCATATAAAATGAACACATTACACATAAAGACACCATTTTTACCGTGGTTCACCCCCCTGGGATACATCCACAAAGATCTTATTCTTTATCCTTTATTCCTCATTAAAATATCTCTAAACCCATTAAATCATATGGTTTAAGAATGATGAGGCTGACCAACGTCGCACCAAGCTCCATAGCTTGCGACCTGATCCTCAATTATACTCCATAATCCTCCACTAGCTCCTCTACTATACAACCAAAAATGAACTTACCAAAGACTCAAGACTCAAAAAGGTTCTCCAAAATAGGCTTTCACGTATGAGTTCCAAGATTGACACCTAGCTACCTCTTACATCCTTTATTTATACTACAAAAGATGGGTCAAAACACTTATAACATTGGAAAAAACCCTAATTTCTAAGTGGAATCTACCTGTCCACTTTCTAACTGCATTGCACATAGTACCTCTTTGATCCAACCATTCCTTCTGTTTATCTTCCTTCTTTTTTGGCACACTACTTCCTTTTCCCTTTTTTGTTCTGGTCTTCCTTCTTTTCTGGTGCACGCTGCTTCCTTTGGTTCATTTTTCCTTGCTTACTGCGCTTAACTCCCAAAATTTCTTGCTCCAACAGGCCCCCAACACTAACTTGTGGCTTTTCCCAAGCCACTCAGTAAGTGTTTTCCTTCTATACTGATTTATCCAACTCATGGAACTGCTTTGCTAGTTCATCCCCTTTTTCCTTCATTTGCGCATTCTTTTTTGTGAGGGTCTCCATGACCTGCACTGTGACGTGCTCGTTCAACACTTGTATTATTTCTATATGTGCTTGTTCCATGTTATCTTTCTCTTCTTCCAACTCTGTGATCATATTTTCCACTTACTCTTACAGGGGCTCCAACTAAGCCTGTCTAATATGTCATTCCTCCAACATTTTCTTTACTTTTGCTAGCATGTTTTTCATTTCCTGTGTGGCCCTAAGTCTCTGCAAGATATGAATTGTCTTCTACCTCTGCTTTATATGTTAGAAAAATAGGACCATGGAGCAATAAAATAAAACAAATGGGGAAACAAAACACAGAAGATACACAATATAATAGAGACACAGATTTACGTGGTTCACCCAGTGTGGGCTACGTCCACCAGAGAAATTGCCAGGTCCTTCCTTTATTATTATCCAGCATATGAAGGGATACAACCTACAATAAACCCACGGTAACTTCCTCTTCTTTCTATCACAGTATCCTATCTCAGAATACAATATTCACCATTAACCATAACCTCAATAAATTTCCCTCATAAAAGAGGGTTTCCTTCTAGGGAAAAAAACCCTAACATAATCTCTACCGTTAGATTTGCGACGTTATAATGAACGGTCCAAATTTACAATGAAATTACAATATACATTTACAAGGCAATTTTTCCTTTGAGGGCTTCGCCCCCAAACCCCCATAGGGGGACACTGCTCCCGAACCCATGTTGGGGGCCCGCTTGCCCCCAGATGGGGGGATAGCCCCCCCAGACCCCACAGAGGGGGTACCCCCCCTATGCACTCCCCCGCGTGGAAGAGTGTACATACTTATGGGGTGTAAATACTTCATGGGGCATAAACACAGTTGAAAGAAAGGACCTCTAAATCAGGAAGATAATCAGGCTCCACAACCAACATTATATCCTAGACTGTTGCGTTCAACTTTTCTTCTTTTTGGTCCCACTGCCGGATCCTTTCATCTTCTTCCAGGCTTGTCCAAAGTTGCACGATCCTCTCGTAAAGTTTATGCAATTTCTTTGACTTCCAACACAATATGATCTTTTTGTTCTATGGCTTGCTACTCCCTTTCATATCTGACCTATGTCAGGGTAGTTGGTGTCATTTTTTCCACCAATTCTCTTATCTCCTTCTTCTACCCATCCATCATCTGCACTATCTTATGTATTTTTTCTTCTGCGTTGATTTCTCCTGCTAGTGTGCTCTACAAAATTGTTTGGAATACTTCTTCAAGATTTTTCTCCAATCTATATACATGTTGTTTTGCTTCCTCTTGTTCTATTCGTACTTATGTAAGAAATTTATCTAACACTTCCTTAGCTTCCCTGACTGTATCTATGTTTGTTGCATCCATCCTCGCCCTAGATTGAACCTCTTGCACTACACTCATCTGCAACTTGTATAAATATTTTGTTGGAATATTGGATAGCGCCAAGTCCAACTATTCCACATCCTTCAAGGGTTGTTGTGTGGTTTCTATTGGCACAGGGGTAGACCCAGGGTTCAACGCTTAAACAAATCACCAACAAAACTCTAACTACCAGCCCTTTCGGCAACACCTACGAAGCAAACGAAGTCTCACCTGAGGTAGAGGCGGGGGTGGTTGCAAGACTCAAGTGTCTACAACCTAGCTGGGACACAGTTATGTGATTACAACACTTAATAGAGCACTTAGTTAATATTCATCAGTATTTAACACTTATTCACATCGCAGGTCGAAACCCTAGTTATAGAGCAACACATTATTCAACAAGATTTAATACACCTAAGCACCTAGCATATAGACATAGATCAGATCTAGCATTCATTCACATTACTACGCACTAAGATATTATATCAGATGCATCTAACATATATCACTGCACTAAGCATACATCACATCAATAATATAACAACTGTAATGCACAAAGAAACCACAACACAAGATATACATGGTTCACCCTAGTGTGGGGCTATGTCCACCAACTCTTCTCTTCTTTATAGTCTTCTTTCAATATTCTACAAGAATAAATCCACAAGAACCCACTTTGCATAGGATAGGAGATCTGTGTGCACCTCGCTAGATCCTCCTTCCCCAAGCTAGGTTTAAGCACAAGGACTTCTTACAATCACTTGCACTTTGCTCTGCAAATTCTTAACACACAATATGCACAAAGAATCCACAACTATCTGCACTTAGCTCACAAGCCACATTACACATATATGTCTCTGCTACTTACATCGCCTAACTTTCTATTTATACATTACAAAAGGGCCTAAACATGGGTAAACCCATGGGCCAACATCCCATACCTGTTACATAAACCCTAAACCCAAAAAAATTCCCTAAGAAGGGGCCGAGATCCTGCGATCTCCGCTTCGCCTTGCGCTCCACCTTCGACCAACCTGTTGAAGTCCCAAAAATGGTCAAACATGACCAAGGTTCTCCAAAACTTGGTCAAGGGCCAACATTCCCCCAACACTCACCTGTGACTCATCCCGAGTCACTATGATCTGAGTAACTCTGCCTCAAATGCCTCGATCTTGGCTTGAGCTGCTTCGACCTGCTGCTTCGCCAGAGCCTCCTGCTTGGTGAACTCTTGAATAACCTTCTCCTTCACAGGTCCTTGTTAGAAAAATAGGACCGTGGAGAAATAAAATAGAACAAATGCGGAAACAAAACAAAGAAGATACACAATACAATAGAGACACAGATTTACGTGGTTCACCCAGTGTGGACTACGTCCACTAGAGAAATTGCTAGGTCCTTCCTTTATTATTATCCAACAAATGAAGGGATACAACCTGTGTGATTTTCTTGGGATCATTTCATCCTCTCGACTGCTGGTAGTGGCTTCAACTGTACTTGCACCATTTCTGCTTGGCCTCTTGAAGCTATGACTCCAGTGTCCTTAGTTCAGGGTACTCTACAAAGCGCTCGTAAGTCTACGCACTTTGAATGATGAAATGTTTACATTCTAAGGCCAATGCCTTGATTCTCTGGACTACACTCTGGGCAATTTCTTCTCTCTGGTCTCGCACTTCCTGCGGAGTGCTTGGCACTGCTTGTAACTCCAGTTTTTCTATTCTCTCTTGGAGCTGCTGAATGGATTCAACAAGATTCCCTACTTGGCTTTCCACTGGGTATTCTTCCATATGTTCTAATCCCATCACATAGTGAAGTTCTCTAGCAACTGCTTCTTTAACTCCAATCTGCTCTACGAGCAACTATTCTTTCTCCTTCTGGATCCATGCTCTATCCTCTGCAAACTTGGCTTGTATGTCGTCTTTTTCCTGTTGTGCAAACTGACATTTTTCTATGGATTCCTATTTTCCTTTCTTTAAGGCCTCTATGGCCTGCTCTTTTTCTTCCTGAACATGATGAAGGCGAGCTTCGGTCATATCTGCTATTTGGCATAGCTAGGAAGGTTCATCTCCCAACTCTGTTCCTTTTGATGACAGGGGTGCAGTAGACACTGCGCGACTGGAGTGGAGGGATTGATGTACCCCTTTCATCTCTGTTTCAATTATTTCATACATGATCTCTTGTTTGGATTCATTGTGCTGTAAGATGTCTTCTGAGGTATCCGAGACAACGATGATGATGAAATCTATGCCATCCATCATGAGCACAGTCTGCAATTGTGGTTTAGTATCTTTGGACTTCTTCCATGATGTAGGTTTCATGGGGGAAAAATTTCTTTTCTTGGAGGTATCAGCTTCGTCAATAGGGCCCCTAGGCGTTGTTACTTTGCCTTGTTTCTGCTTGTCTTCTTCTTTGTCAACTTCTTCGTCACCTCCCCCTCCAGGTGAATCTGAAGAAGTCTCTTCTGATGTGTCATTCAGGTCCTGTACCTCTTCCTTTTTCTTCCTTCTACTACTGCTGGGTGCATCATACTCTTTGCGAGTAACCACTAGACTTTCGATGAGGTCAGGGTCGAAAAATTCTGCCTGGTCGACTAGTAGAAGGAACTTTGCAAGCCATTCCTTAGTTATTTCTTCCATGTCCTCCTCTGTGAGTTTATAGTAACTCTGCATCTCTTCTTTGTGTTCATCTCCGCTCCCAGTGATATAAATAAAATTCCTATCTGTGCGGAACTTCACAAATGGTCTGAACATATGCAGGGTGTTCGACGTCATCTGAGGGAAAGATTGAATAGCCCTATTTAATTGTGGTAGTAGGTGTGGAACACCGCGTTTGACTACCATTATTTTTCCATGTCACTCGAATACCAGAGCGTGGTGAAATTCATAGCTAAGGGTTATGATGGCTAAATCTCAGGGAAGGTCACACCTTCCGGCATTTCCAAAGTAATGAAAGCGATGAGGATCAACAACCAACTGAAGTGGAACTCGTAGCCCTGATCCTGAGCTTCGCGACAATCTTTCTCTAACTGGTTGACGAGGTCAACAACAAACCCTGTGACCTGCGTGGGTCTGTTCTTCCTTACTATCTTACCAACAATCAACTAGCAGGCTAGGCACACTATGCCATTCTAAATGGAGTCTACCTTGTAGCCCCTCTTTCCCCTTTCCACATCGCCATAGGTATATTTAATTTTCTATGCTAGGGCATGATCTGAAACCTTCCCTCGATAAAATTCTTGTGGGTTTGGTCCTTGCAATCTTAATCCAGGGATATGATGGATCAGTGCCAGATCTATAGTGACACGTCTGTCCAACGAAAGATAACCGCCATGGAAGCAATACAACAAGATTTTAACACACGCATTAACCTCCTGATGCCTTCCAAAGTGTGGTATCTTCATCACGTTCATGATAGTGGACCTCGTGATGTCCATAGTCCATGGTTGGGGGATGATATTTGACTTCTTCCCCTTGGTCCTGGTTAAGTACTTGTGTGGGGCGAGCATTCCATGGTTCTTGCAATCTCCCAAGTTGAATTCATTGATCTTCAATGTCATGATTTGTCCTAACTGTAGTCCAACTGTGTGTATCCCCTTCGGGAGGTACGCAGTGATCAAGGTGTAGTCGAAGTCCCTTAGGACACTATCATGGATCACTGTGCCAGCCATAGGTGGGATATAATTAGGGAGGATAGATGGGATGAGCTTCACATTCGCCAAGTCATCACGATGCTTGGTTCATTTCTCTGTCACAGTTCGGGATGGTCTAGATCCACAAGCAGTCGACGAGGATGCTTGCACTCCTCTTGTCTATGAGGCTTGGACTCCTGTAGACATGACCTTCTCAGTCATGAGGTCTATGAGGATATCTTTGACGAATTTCTCTACTTCGCTGAAGTCACCCGACATGCACGCTCAAAATTAGGTATCTCAGGTCGGTGATCAAGTACTCGATGTAACAGAACAGGTGGTGTGCTCTCAATAGGCACTGCACGAAATAAACTAGTTCTCCGTGGGCTCAAATAATCACAATTGGCAAAAGTGTTCTCAGTGCAACACAGAACAGGATGAATAGACAATGTCATAACAGACTCTTTCAACGGGCAGAAACACCTTAATCAATGCAATTCCATCCGCTATGGTGTGGTCTCAATGGTCTAATGGTGATCTTTCTGGCCATAACTACGGTTCGAGCCATTCTGGAGCGTTGAGCTAATGATCGGGACGCCTCCACCGGTCATATTGCTTCGCCATGGTGAAGTGCCAATCTTCCCTATTCTAATATCTTGGCAAAGTTCTATTTATGCAAACCTTCCTTCTATGAAGTCCTCCTTAAAACTTCCTGTAACTTTTCTAAATTTTCTTTCTTCTTGCTGAGCTTTCTGGCTTTCTTTCCTGTAATCTGAGTCACTGGTTTCCTCTTTCCATTATCGTTCTTATCTCCTCTTGGCATAGTAACTTCACACCATGGAGGGTATTTCAAGGGTTCTGAGAGTAATACTTCTTCTCTTTTTGGGGTAGGTTCTCTACTCTCTTGTACATACAAGTGTTTCAAGTATTCCTGTGTTCTTTCAGATTTGATGTCCAGATCTCTGGTCCTCTTGTTATTTCAGTAAGTGCGCTATTCTAATATCCATGAAATCTATTAGTTCTTCCTTTTTCTTCTCTAGATCCTCCTCTTCTTGTTTCCTTCCTGTCTGATCTTTCTCAATCCAGGTTTTTCCTAGCAAAATAACAAATGGGGTGCTATTCTCAACAAATCTAACGATCTAAAATTCTTCTTTTGTCGAAGTTCCATGAGCACTCATAGATGTCTGGGTAAGTCTTACACATAGGGTTATCAACTTTCCGCTAAATAATCTTATTCCTCCCAATGAAGGAACCATAACAGGCTTTCCCAAAATTTCCCAAGTTCTTTTTGTCATGATACTCACACGTGTTTCCTCATCCAGAACACAATCTATATCGAAGTCTCCTATTCTTGTTTCTATGCACTCCTTCTCTTTTAAGATCTCTGATAAGTTAATATCTCTGTGATCATTCAGGGTTTCTTTTATCTGTAATAATACAGTCTCTGATTCTTTCTGGGGTTCTATCATACCCTTAGTTTCTTGGCCTATCTCATGATTTTCTTGTCTCATATTTATCTTTTCAACTATAGCAATCATTCTAGGGCAATCCAAAACTTCATGGTCCATAGCTTTACAACAAATACAACTAGGAATTCTACCAGGGAATTCCTTAGCAAGATGTCCCGGTCTTCTGCAACTATAACAAAGAGTTAATCCTCTCTTTCTTTTAAATGACCCCCAACTTTCCAGTACTGTGCACTGGGATCATAGTAACTAACCTGATAAAAATTATTTCTAGGATCCTGCATCCATTTGTTAGTCCAAACATTCTTTCTATGCATAGGAATAACACATATTTTACTATTCTTATCATATCTACTCATATCCAATCTTCTTTCTTCTATCTATGCCCTAGTTTTCAGACTAGGAGAAAATCTATTAGACATACCTAGATCCATTCTTTTGAAACAAAAATTTTCACTTATGTTACCTTTCTCAAAGCACAAATCTTTAATATCTTACCTCTTTTCTTCAGATCTAATTCCTTTCTTAGAACAAAGATTCATATTCAAGTGGAATACTGCGCACTAAAGCAACAGATCTACGCACAAATCTTCCTTTTCTTCAGTTCCCAACAATCACAGTTTCAGGTCCCGACAATAGAACCATTTGTTGGAACAGGGGAAGATCCAAGGTTCAATGCTTCAACAACGCACCAAAAAAACCCTAACTACCGGCCCTTTCGACAACACATGCGAAGCAGATGAAGTCTCACCCGAGGTAGAGGCAGGGGTGGTTGTAGGACTCAAGTGTGTACAACCTAGCTGGGACACAGATCTGTGATTACAACACTTAACATAGCACTTAGTAGTTAATATTCATCAGTATTTAACCCTTATTCACATCGGAGGTCGAAACCCTAGTTACAGAGAAGCGTAGTATTCAACAAGATTTAATACACCTAAGCACCTAGCATATAGACATAGATCAGATCTAGCATTCATTCACATTACTAAGCACTAAGCTATTATATCAGATGCATCTAACATATATCACTGGACTAAGCATACATCACATCAACAACATAACAACTATAATGCACAAAGCAACCACAACACAGGATATACGTGGTTCACCCCAGTGTGGGGCTATGCTCACCAACTCTTCTCTTCTTTATAGTATTATTTCAATCTTCTACAAGCACGGAGGCACAAGAACCCACTCTGCATAGGATACGAGATCTACGTGCACCTCGCCAGATCCTCCTTCCTCGAGCTAGGTTTAAGCACAAGGTCATCTTACAATCACATTCACTTAGCTTTGCAAGGTATTAACACACAGTATGCACGAAGCATCCACAACTGTCCACACTTAGCTCACCGACAACATTACACATATATATGTCTCTGCTACTTACATCGCCTAGATTTCTATTTATACATTACAAAAGGGCCTAAACATGGGTAAACCCATGGGTCAACATCCCATACCCGTTACATAAACCCTAAACCCAAAAAAATTCCCTAAGAAGGGGCCGAGATCCCACGATATCCGCTTCGCCTTGCGCTCCGACTTCGACCAGCCTGTCGAAGTCCCAAAAATGGTCAAACGTGACCAAGGTTATCCAAAAATTGGTCAAGGGCCAACCGTTTCCTCATCTACTTGTAACATATTCTGACTTATCTAGAATGTCATGCTCCCCACTATTTCTATCTGGACTGTCTCCTTCTCTTCATGAATTAGCGCCTTCTATGCTATGCTTCTCTGATGTGTGACAATGAGATGTAAGATCTCTAGAGATTCTTTAACTTCCATAATATTTGTGATGATTTCTTCTCTCTAATATTCTGTGACATAGAGTGCTTCCTCTCCTCGGTCTTGCACCTTATCAACTACCAAATCTGCATCATCTTCTAAGATTGTGAGCTCAATGGGATTCTTCTGTTCCATCATATTCTTCCTCTTTTCTCCCATATGCATGGTTTATTTCCTATTTTTTGTTTTCATAGGTTTTGTGACCTATGGTATGCTTCCAGTCCTTGTCTCCTTATTCGATATGTCTTATTTGTTTTTTGCTTACCCATTTGTTCTTTCTACGATTTTAGTTCTGATCACTGAGGCTCTTGGTACTGTTTCCTTCTTCCTTGGTTTCTTTGCTGTTGTGCTAGTACCTGTAGGTTTGCTGCACTCGACTACTTTTCTAGCATTTGCATCTCGATTACTAGATTTATGTGCTGTAGCAACTTCTGCCCATTCTTTTCCCTTTGCTCCTTTATTCCCTACTATTGGCACCTTCCATTGATCTGACCATTTTGTGAGTACCCATTGGACTTCTTCTGCTGTAAAGAAATAGTGCATCTTGAGCCATGTATTTTTAGGGTTTCTTCTTTCTTGTATCCATATGTTATGTATGGATGCCTTAAATTTGGCTATCTCCTCATGTTCCTTCACCACTTCAAGTGATATCCTCCATTTATTTACAATCTTCTCCTGCATCTCTTGGATAACATGCCAAAAATACTTGCGTTGGATTTCCTTTGCTTGGAATATGTGTTGTGTCGCATGGTTTCATATCTTACTGTGCCACACCTTCCTTATCTTCCACAAAAAAATGAGTACTTTGGTTTTTTCCATGCATCTAGGGAAATCAAAATTAACAACCATGAATAGTGGAACTCCATTCCAACATCCTACGCATGCATGCAGTCTTATAAGAAAAGGTTGAGAAGACATGACACCCAACTCATAACTTTTTATTTTTCACATTGCACAGTTGCTCCAACCACCCTTGCAGGTGCCTCTTCTTTGCGACATTTCTTCCGTATCTTGCAGGCTATCAACTTTGTCTCAAATATGGTATATGGGTTATTAATTTTTTAATAATCATCCCCCTACTGCCTCTATCTATGCCAAATTTTTCCTTTACTTCTTCTACAATATCTTTTTCCTTCAATTTTTCATCGAGGTATTGCTCTGGCTTTACCCCATCTATCGGTAATAATGTCCACTTGGAAAATAGGATGACATCTATCAGAACATGTCTTTCCATCCATATAAATCCTCCATGTACATGCACCAACATCTGTTTGATGCATGCATTGACATCTCTCCCCTTGCCAAAATGAAGAATTTCCAGTAAATTCATTATGATAGAGTTGTAAAGTCCGACTATCCACTATTTGGGCTCTATAATTGGGATTCCTTTTGAAGTTGACCCCCTGTTCTCCATATAAACCTCCTGCACAAGCACTGGGAGCTTGGAGACTTCTGTCACATCATGATTGACATACCGCAATTTGGGAACACATCCTAACATATCTTCCACAATGATGATTGAGTTTGGAATGTGAGGCACTGACAACTCAATTTGTATTTGTGTGCACAATGCTGCTTTCTTCTTCGATGACCATGTTGTCGTTTCATCTAGGGTTTCTTCTTCCTACATTTCCTCATCTATGGCGCGATCATCCTCGACCTATGGGTTTTCCTCTACTGCAGGTGTATCTGACTCTATTTTATCACTATCATTGTCACCCTCTTCACCCTCTATGTGCATCGTTCCTAGGTTTTCTGTTCTAGGGTTTGCTTCCATCCTAGGGTTTCGACCTTATGTTGCTTGGATGAATTCCGTTGCTTTTTCTTGTGGGTTTTCTTCTACAATCCATGTCGGGATAATAGATTCATTCTTTGTAGTGGGAATATCATCCACATCAAACACTCTGGTCATTTCTTCCAGTGGTCTTTTAGTGCTACGGGTCCTTCGTGTGAACTATCTTGGTTGCCCAAACTTTAGTGACACCATTTTCTAAGCTTGGGAAAACTTGGCTACAAATCTTGGTTGGGTCCTTAAAAATTATGACTTACACCCTGTTTTCTCGGTTGCTCGGTCACTCAAAAATCACAAGTGTTTTGTGTTTTCCCGACTTTTCCCGTTTTATAGACTTTGTCATTAATGCTTTGATGCGTCCTTTCTTCTCCATTCACTGGTTTTCCACTTTTCTGGTCATTCTCCATCCTATCACGCAATGTTTAATTTTCTTGCACGCAGTCTTATGAGTTATGTCACACCAATTTTCTATCTAATGTGTGCTTTCATTCTGAACTATCTGTCTACAACTTATTCCTCTAATTTCTTCTTTTTGGATTTTTCTTCATTTTTCTATTTTTATCTTCCTTTTTCTTCTTTTAACTCCTACTATTTACAATATGTACAAGTATTCTTGCTGCACTGCAACTAATGAGGGTTAGTGGTTCGAATTTCCCTATATAGTTTCAGTCAACTACCATTCACCAGTCATTGAACTTCCTTGCCCGCTAAGTCCTACAACTGTACAACACCTCCACCTGTGATAGACTTTATCTGGTATGGCCCTAGCCAATGCATTCTAAGCTTCCCCGAGTGCTACAAATATTTACTGTCATAGAGGAGAACTATATATCCTTCCTTAAAATTCTTCTTATTGATATGTCTGTCATGCCATGCTTTATCCTTTGCTTTCTGTACCTCTTGATGGAAACCTTCTATGATTCTAATTCCATCAGTTGAGCTAATCGTTCCTGTGCTATGCCTCTTTCTATCATTTTAATGATAGCTGCAATGCGTAGAATTGGTATTAAATAATCTAAGGGAATTACTGCTTCCTGTCCATATACCAATCTAAAGGGTGCCTACCCTATTCTCTTCTTACATGTAGTCCTATAAGCCCATAATACTGCTGGTACCTTTAAATCCCAGTCATCTCTGTTCACATTAAAAATATCTGTCAAGGAATTCTCCAAAATATTGTTAAATTCTTCTACTGTTGCATTTTCTTGAGGATGATAAGGAGTGATATTATGATGATACATTTAAAATTATTCAAGCATTGCCTTAATTGTACTGTTAATAAAGTGAGTCCCCTGATGACTCATCAATATTCTTGGACACCCAAACCTTGTCACTACCTATTCAAATAAAAAACATGATGTAGTCTTTGTGCTGCAATCCTTCATTGGTGTTGCCTCATCCCATTTGGTTAAGTATTCTGTCGCTGTTATAATATATCTTGCTCTTGATATTTTGGATGGTGGATTAATTGGACCTACAAAATCTACTTCCCACTTATCAAATACTTGCAAAGTGACCTGAGGTCTTAATGGTATCTCATCCCTCGTAGATGGATTCCCAACTCTTTGAAAAACATCACACTTTTGACAATATTCCTTTGAATCCTTGTGAACTTTTGGCCACCATAACCCTACACACAACATCTTTTGCGTGGTAGATTTTCCTGCGTAGTGTCCTCCAACTATGACTTCATGTGCCTATGTTAAAATGATAGGCTTTTCATGCTCCATCACACATCTTCTCAAAATGTTATCTTCTCCAAGCTTGTATAAATGACCCACAATCAATTGATAGTCTGCAACTCTGACCACCAAATTTTTCTTCTGCGCAGTAGTAAATTTTCTAGGTGCAAACCATGTACTCAAAAACTGAATAATGTCAGCAAAATACTCATCAACTATCTGTACTGAAAACAATTGTGCATTTGGAAAGTTGTCTTCCAAGTTACTGGTTTCTTCTCCATTAGTTATTCTGGATAAGTGATCCGGTCTTGCATTCAATCTTTCAAGCTTCACCACAACTTCAAAATAAAACTCTTGTAATAAAAGTATCCATCTGCATATCCTTCCCCCCCAAAATGGCTTATTAACTAAGCATCTGAGAGAAGAATGATCTGTAAACATTTTGAAATGTTTCCCTAACAAGTAACGTCTTTATTTCTGCAATGCATACACCATAGCTAATCCTTCTCTTTATGTAGTGTTATAGTTATGTTATAAATCTGATAACTTTATGCTTACAAATGCAATAGGATGATCTATATCACCTTCTCCTGGTTGGGTCAATACTTCTCCTAATGCTATTGCATATACATCCACATGCACATGAAATTATTTTTCCCAATCTGGAAACACTAAAATCGATGCAGTAACTATATGTCCTTCAAAATATCCAAACTTTGTCGGCATTCATCATTCCACTGATACTTAGTGTCCTTCTTCAAAACATTCTCCATTGGCGCAGTAATATATGTGTATCTTCTTATGAAATTTATGTAATATCCTGTATGACTAAGTGTACTCTTCAATTGGTGCACTGACTTCGGTGGTGGTAAGTTAAATATGACAACAATTTTAGTAGGATCAACCAACAGGCCCTGTTTACACACCACTTCCCTAACAAAATGCCAAAAGGTGCGCTGAAAATATATTTCTTAATATTTAATGAAATATGACACTATCTACATATTTCTAACATCAGTCTTAATACTTCAACATGGTCCTTCAATAAACTAAAGAATGTTCAATCATCCAAGTAAACTTCTAAAAACTTATGACTAAAGTCCTTAAAAGCTACTACCACTACCCTTGAAAAATATTTGGTGCATTCTTCAACCCAAATGGCATAATTGTATACTAAAATGATCCCAACTCTGTAGAAAATGTGGTCTTATGTCTATCTTCCGGTGCTATTCTAATCTGATGATATCCTAAAATTCCATCTATAAATGAATAAAATTATTGACCCCCTATATTCTCCAAAACTTCATCTGTAAATGGGGTGGGAAAAGGATCATGTAAGAAATCATCATTTAGTTTCCTCAAATATACACAAATATTGATCCCTCCTTTCTTCTTTTCCTACACCACCATAAGACTGATTCCGTTTCTTCCACAGGTTCTATGAAACCAACTTCCAACATTTTGTCAATTTCTTCCTTCACTTTATCTTTGTATATTGGATTCAATATGTAAGGTCTCTATCTTATAGGTCTGGATTTGGCTTCAAGGGGATCTTCATCTCTCCTAGTTCACCTGCTAATCCCTTCATCTATGAAAATTTCTTTGGGAATAAGTCACTGTACTCGCACAATAATTCCGTGATACTTTCTACTGTTTGATTATCCCAATAATCTCCAATGCTTTCCATCTTTGGGTTTTCTGTAGTTCCAATGTTTACCTTATTGATATTTAATGGTGAAACATGATATTATAAATATAACTTTGGACCTTCTACTTCCCTCTCTCCTTCAACTTTTTGGATCTGGATATTGCGTGGGTTATCTTCTGCTGGATCTTCTTCTTCTGCGACGTGATATCATTGCAACAATTGTTTAACTATATTTATAGTTTGTTTATGATATTCTAGGACTATTTCAAATTCTGGTTCTTCAAATATTTTGTCTCTTACCACCTTCAATGTTGTATCTATTTCTATACTCTCATGTTCAAAGGAAAATGTAACCACAAAATTCTATTGTATTTCTTCCCAATTAACATTTTTTCTGCACTGTTCCTGTTCTGTATACCAGTTCCTTGGGACACCTTCTAGTGTATGAATAAAATGGTGTGGCCATTATTATGGTGGTACTAATCTCCATTGAACCATGCACCTCTCTACATGTTCTCTGGGTTGTCCAAAATCCATCATGTTTTTCCAAAGCTCTGTTCTCATTCTTTGAGCCAAATATAATGTGCAGTAACCTCTTGCATTGAAACCCTTTATTAATATTCTCCTTATTTGTACCCCAACAATGGGAATGTGTAGCTTTTAAAGCAATATCTAATATTGGTAATCTATGATTTTCTACTACTTCTAATTCAAAATTCATAAAAAAATATTCTAATTCATTCAGACCATAAAAAGTAGGAGGCTCTCTTACTTCTGAACCAATCCATCTCAACACACGTGTCATTCTGGCACATCTTCTGGTGGATAATTCATGTAGTTGCTATTTCCATTTATCCGGTCCTATGTCAGATTCTGAAGCACAGAAACTAATACTCCTCCAACTCAACATTCCATATGCAATTGGGTTGATATAATCCTCTTCTCACACGGTAGTTCTGTATAACTGATTCACATCTTCTATAAGAATATTGTTTGTCGTAGGTTCCACATACCTTCCTCCTTCTGATGGATCCAATGGTGAAATAAATTTGTGCTCTCCAGATTCACATATCATCTTCCTTGTCTTCAAATTGATAATAGCCTGGTTATCAAAAGTCTAATTCAAACCCAACAATGTTGGATATGGCAAAGTATTATCTACTATGTCAATGACTTCAAAGTCTTCCATGGTGCACACACCATCTATATCTACTGGAATTCCTTTCAATATTAAAATTGGCACCACTTTATGTTGATTTTATAACTTCAATTGAATAGGTGAATACCCCAATTTAGGTTCTCCCATAGCTTCCTAGGTATTCTTTGGAAAAACATTGACTTCTGAACATAAGTCTAGTATGATATCCCCCATATTGAAATATCCAATGTTTGCATTCAACCTGAATTCTCTACATGTTCTTCTCTTCTTCCAGACTTGATTCACGGTCTTCACCCCTTCTTCCCCAGGAATACACTTTTCTAAAAAAATATGTAATATCTGTAAATAATTTTTATCATTCAACAACTTTACACAAGACCCCAAAAATTTTCTTAAGTTATTTTCTTGGTCTAAAGGCCACTCTTTGATGGTATGATCAAATAATGGAGGCATTTCATACACTAGTATATCATCTACTGGCTTTGTTCCTGAAGTAGACACAATATTTTCTTTTAGAATCTCCTGTCTAGCTTCTTTGAATATCTCTTTCTCTTTGTGCACATAAAAATTCTGTTCAGGAACTGTATTCTTCCTAATCCAATGGTACTGATACTAATGATTCTTTTCTGCATCTTCTCTGGTCTTGGATCCACCTCTAGTAATTATGTTAATATTCTTTCCATCCTATTCTCTATTGTCCATTGCAATCCATTGCACATTTTGATTTTTCTGGTTCCTCTTGTCTTGTATCTTTGTCAACAATGTTGGTCAGTCTTCTATTTCATGGTATACTACACAAAAATACATACATATCATAGGTGGTTGTGGGAAATCTCTGGCATAGTGTCCTTGTGGGAAATCTCTGGCATAATGTCCAGGTTTTTGACAGTTGTGACACACTACTGGTCCTCGACCTCCTCCAAAGCCTTTTCCTCCATGGAATCCTCCTATGAAGCCTCCTCCATTACCTTGATTATATCTGCACTGTATTATACTGAGGCCCCTCATTGTATTGTGACTGAGTATTATTGTACTGAGGTGGAGCTGCACAATGATGTGTGGGATTATACTATTGTTTCCCTTAAAACTACTACACATTATACTGTGGTTGTGCTGTAAACTGTTTCACATTAGTATACTATGGTTAATGCATGGGTTGTGCTACCATTAACTCAGCGTGCACCTTATATAAATATGATGTTCTCTCCTTCATTATCTCCAAGTATTTGTAGTGCTTGTCTTCGTGTCCAACTGACTTACAAAAATTACAAAATGTATTCTTTGGTACTATCTGATGCTTCTGCATTAGGGGAAAATGATAATGATCATGCCCATATGTTTTACAAATATCACACCATGGTCCTCCTGAAGATAAAGGGTTTAGCATACCCACTCCAATATACTACGCAAATAATGGACACTCATTCTTGTGATGCCCCTTTGTCCTGCACATTGTACACCAGACATCTTCCCTTTTATCCTTACCTTTATTTTGATTCAATTGAAATGTTAAGTTCTTTATATCTTTCCTCAACTCTTCCACAACTACATGTGTATTCTTATACTGGTTTTCTACTAGCTGTAAGGTTTCTTTTAGAGCCTCAACCTAACTTTGAAATTTTTTCTTCCTCAAAGGATACTTCAAGTGTGGAAATAAAGAGTTAACAAACAAATGTCTATGATGCATATAAATAATGTGGTACTTTAACTTACCTTTTAGTCTCTTGAACTTCTGGTCCACCTCCCATACCGATTCTCCTAGTTTCTGCTTAATCTCTATCATTTCATTCATGAACTGGTCCTTTGAGGCAATTGCGTTTTCACTTCTGTGACGGTTGTAGGTGCTCCCATTGGATTATTTGCTGCAAGATCCATGTACCAATCTAATGAATAGTATTTGAATTTGATTTTCAACCGCACAAACTTTGGATCTTCATTTGTAATCTTCTTTTCTTCCCATATCTTCTCACAGATAAACAAATGCTTTTCTAGGTCATATGACCTGTCCCCTAGGAACTTTGGTAACCTAATAGTTGGATATTGTCATTCCATTGTGAAGTTTATTATACTACCACCTCTGTGTGGTGTATATACTTGAATGCTACTTGCTGAACTTGCACTTTTGCTTGAGTTTCCGCTAGACCCACATCCTGCAAAAATTCTTCTACCACTAATCACTTGCTGGTTAACTAGTTTTTCTTGTTCAGATGTCTTCGTTGCACATGGGGTTGTGGGTTACACACTAATTCATATCTGGAATGGAGAGCCTTCTTATGTGGTGGACCCATGAGCTATGATTTTCCTCTCATATGTGGTGCACAAGATATCCTCAATCTATCCCATGGCATGTAGATCCTCTACCTCTTCCTCACCACTTTCCAAGCCCTCTCGCTTGACTACTACCCTCTTATTTCTATTCATATTATACTGGTAGGGTCACCTGCTGTGCGCCACACTTGCTTACCTTATGATTTACCTATTATTTTCATCATCCATCATAATGGGGTCCATTGATTCCTTCTTCTAACTACTCTTCATAGCCTTCTCCATATCTTAGATATTCCTTAGTGCTTCCCCCAGCTCCCCCATGCACACAGAGTGAGATAGCTATTTGATTCCATGGTCATCATGCCTTTATCATGTAATAAGATCTTGATCGACATGTAAAGAGACCTAATGTACCTTTCTTTGGGTCCCTTCAAGAAATCCTTCTCTACAACATTATATGACTTCACTATATCTACTACAAAATCAGTGATAAACCCTGCATTAATTCTATCTAACCAAAAATCCACTACACATGTGAATTTATTATTAACCCTTTTCAGTCACGAAATATTCTCAGTAGCCCACTCTATTGGCCTAATCTGATTAGTCGGATATGTATCCTTCAACCTTAATAACCACTCCTGTAATAAATATGGAAAGTAACATAAACATACTTCATGCAAATCAGTAAACACATACCTCTACAGATATTGGCACGGTGTATACCTGAAACCCTTATTATCTTTTTGCGCAAACTCTAGCTACTTTGTCTCCAACCATCTTTCAATCTCTTGCTTCATAGGATTACATGGCATGAAAATCCATTTTTACCACTACATATTCTTCATCAAAACCCTTCCCTACTATTCTTCTGAGTTCTAGCCAGAAACAAAACCATCTTTTGGATGTATGGGCTGACCTGGGTTCTACCTTAGTTCTCCAAAAAAATCCTTTTCACCATCGACCCTTCTGGTAAACCAGAAGGCTACACACACATAGTTCACAATAAAGTCTCACCTAAGATGACTTATGGGTGAATGTAAGATGCAGATGTCTGTAGTCATGGAAGGGGTTGGAGATGTTCTTTTTACTTCTCTTGTATTTTAACATGCATTCTACCATAACATTCAACAGATCTACCATTTTATTCATTCAACATAATCTATTTTTCATACTCATTTTAGTGCGCACTGTAAACAAATACTAACAAATGCATTGATCTAACCATTCATTCATTATAAATCATATAAAATGAACACATCACACATAAATACACCATTTTTACCATGGTTCACCCCCCCATGGGATATGCTCACAAAGATATTCTACTTTATTCTTTACTCCTCATCAAAATAGTGTTTCATACATTACATCATATGGTTTAAGAATGGTGAGGCTGAACAATGTCGCACCAAAATCGACAGCTTGCGACCTGACCCTCAGTTATACTCCATAAGTCTCCACTAGCTCCTCAACTATACAACCAAAACTGAACATACCAAAGACTCAAGACTCAAAAAGGTTCTCCAAAATAGGCTCTTCTCATATGAGTTCCAATATTGACACCTAGCTACCTCTTACATCCTTTATTTATACTACAAAAGATGGGTCAAAACCCTTACATTGACAAAAACCCTAATTCTAGGTGGACTCCACATGTCCACTTTCTAACTTCCTTCCACGTGGTTGGTCTTCGATCCAACCGTTCCTTGTGCTGATCTTCCTTATTTTATGGCGCACTTATTCCTTTTACCTTTTTCGCATTGGTATTCCTTCATTTCTGGTGCACACTCCTTCCTTTGGTCTATTCTGCCTCACTTACTATATTTAACTCCCAAAATTTCCCGCTCCAACAACTAGGTTCAAATTTGGCATCTTTAACATTTTCTTGAAGACTGAAGGCACCGATGAAACAAGAGAGCCACTTTGTAGAGGAATGGTTCTTCTATTCTGGATGAATTTATCAATGCACCAGGTGACGATATCTTTACTTTCAAAAACCTCAGGGACACAACGAACGAGAGCTAAACCTGATGTCTAGACTTTGTTACCATTTCTATTTGGAAGCGTTTAATAATACCAATATGCCCTCAACAAATGATAATTGGGATCCTCTTTGGCGAGTAGATTTAAGGTATCCCCGTAGAAATTCTATCTTCTTTAGGCCATCTTCAATAGGTTGAAAAAATTATCCATAATGCCGATCAAAACAGTAAAGTAATATTTTAAGTTAGATATTTGATTGATAACAATAACTTGAAATAAATGAGATTTACCTCGATAGAAACATCATTAATAAAGACCTTTTCAAAATTTAATTTAGAAGTTGAGTTTGTAGAGTTAACATTTAATTTTACTTGAGAAATGTGAAGAGGGAGGACACATCATGATGGGGTGGCGAAGTGGATAATTTCAAATGAGAATGCAAGTTCGTGAGTCTGCCTTGATAGAAAGAATGACCAAGTATGGATGATTTTTAGATGGACTTGTGAGAGGAGATATATAAATAAATGAAAAATATGAGTTTGCGAGTCTGCTAGTTTGTGAAACAAAAAATAGACTAAGTGTTGGGAAGAGGTCAAGAGAGAAAAGTGACATGTTGTGAGTCCGTGAGTCCACCAACCCGTGAATGAAAAATAAGCTAAGTATGGAAAGGGTGTAATTCATGGGGTAAGATATGACAATAAAAATTAATGAAAGGGAGACATACTTAGGGAAAATAGGGAAAATACAAGTGCATAATAATAAAAAGGAGGAAGAAGTTACGGGGTTCAACAACTGGCTCCAACTGTGGGATGATAAACCGCTATGGGTTACCAAGAATCGAGAATCTCAAGACCATATGTCTTAATGGATGGGTGATGGAGTCGAGATAGAGAGAATATAAAAAACAAAAAAAATTTTTATGTACAAAGAGAAAAGGAAATCTTAAGTGAAGAAACTCTTTAAGTATTTCCCGTTGACAGGAAACATCAACATCTTTCCCTTCATATCTTTCAACATATATGAGTTGAAGCCAAATTTTTTCTCAATAATATAAGGCCCAATCCATAGTTCTTCGAACTTTGTATTCATTGATGGATTCTCTTTTTCCTTGTTCCAGAGTAATACCAATTCACCTTTTTGAAATTTCTTAATTGTTGCATTTTGATCGGGTCATCGAGGACCGTTGATCTGACCTGATGGTTTTGGGGACTTGGACCTCAGGAAACAATATGAATTTTTGTGTATGTAGATACCTTCAGCCATAGGAATTTTTTGTATGTAGATAGGCTGCAGGTCTTTCTGTAAGCCTTCAGTTGAAATTAATATAAGGATCCACTTTTATTCACACAAAAAAAATAAAAAAAATTGTTGCACTTTGATCGAAATATTTTTTAACATTTCCTTGCCTTTGTGATATTTTCTTCAAAGCGTCATTTCTTTCTTCCTCCAATTTCAATAATTGATTTAATCTCTTATGCAAAGGGGAAATATCTTCTGAATCCTCAACATTTACTACATAGGAAAAATCATTCAATTCAAGGTTGAGTGGCATTTTGGATTCTTTTCCATAAACCAATACATAAGGGGAGATTCCAGTGTTGTCTTTTGGTGTAATCCTGCTTGCACACAAAGCATATATCAACTTCACATGCCAATTTTTCTGATTTTGGTCGATTGTCTTCTTCTGAATCTAGATCAATGTCTTGTTCGTATATTCTGCAAGCACATTTACTTGTGGATAGTAATTCGATGATTGCCCCATTACAATACCATACTCCCCACAAAAATTAGTGAAATTTGATCCAATGAAAATTGATCCATTGTATGTGATCAACTTCTCCAGTATTCCAAATCTTGACAAAATGTTATCTTTAAGAAATTTAATCAACTCCTAGGAATCAACCTTTTTCAGTGCCACTGCTTCCTGCAATTTCGTGAAGTAGTTTGTGGTGGTCATAATATACATATTCCATTTACTTGATTTAGGATTTATTGTTCCAATGACATCCATCCCCCATTGTGCGAATGGTTCTTCTACCAATATAGGTTGCAAATTCATTGCAGACCTCTTCATCTTTCCTAAGAATTTTTGACAGGAAATACATCTTCTTACCATTGCATATGAATCCTTGAACATTGATGGCCAAGAATATCTTTCCCTTATTATCTTATGCATTGTAGAAGTTGGTGTGAAATCTCCTCCACATATTCCTTTGTGAAACTCCTTTATCAATTATTGGGCCTTCTTTTCATCTACACATCTCAATAAGATGCCATCATAATTTATTCTAAATAATATATCGACAACCAACACATACTGATTTGACTTCATCTTCAAATCTCTTCCTTCCTTTGGAGTCATTGTGATAGGAAATTTCCTGGATCTTAAATAAAAGGAAATGTCTTTATACCATTCTACATTAGATATGGATTTTCTAAGTGAGATTGAAACCACTCCATTTAGGACATCACTGTCTGTAATTATTTTACACAATCCTTGTCCTTTGAACACCTTCAAAGGCTTGATTTCAACATCATACTCCTGATTTTAGCTAGCCAATTCACCCACTTCCCTTCTCTTAATTGTTGATTCAAGAGAAGTTTTACTAGTGAGGATGGAACATATGCTATGACACGAGAGTTCAAAATGTAACTCCAAAAATGCGCCATTGATTTTACGAGAGATCAATCCTGTTTCTCCAATTATGAATATCTTAGCTCATAGTCATGGAGGGTTTTACTCATAAAAATTACAGTAACTCTTCACCTTTAGTATTTCTCTACATGAGGACTGAGGCCAATTTTTTTTATGTAGGAAGGAATATATGATTAAATCTCACTTGAAATACAAACTAATAAGTAAAGGTGCAATAGTGATTTCTGGTTTGATATTATTGAAGAAATTATGAGGATATGAAGTCCACTCAAATCATTGATCCTTTTTTAACAATAGATTTATCAATTTGACAATACTTGCATAATCAGGGAAAAATCTCCTCATGAAATTTATTTTCCCAAAGAATGACTGTATCCCTTTCTTTGAAGATGGAGGATTGAGTTCGTTGATAGCCTTGATTCTTTCTAGATCAATGAAGATTCCTTCTTTGCTGACAATGTGTCTCAACAACTTTCCTTCATATACATCGAACACAAATTTCTTTGGATTTAGAGAGACCCCATATGACCTACACCTTTAAAAAAATTATCTCAAATGATGAATACGTTCTTCTCTTGATTTTGACTGAATAGTTAGATTATCCTGGTAATCTACCATAAATCTCTCTATCAAGTCTTTGAATGCGTGATCCATAGCCCTTTGAAAAGTAGCTCTAGTGTTTTTTAAACCAAAGGGCATGTTGGAATACACATATGTCTCCCAAGGTGTTATGGAATTTGTCTTAGGCCTGTCTTCTTTTGCAACTAAAACTTGATTATACCCAGAAAAGTAATCTAACATGGACATACAAGCACACCCAATAACTTGTTGAATAATAAATTCCATGTTAGGCAGAGGATAATTATATTTTATGCTTTCTTTATTTAAATATCTAAAATCAACACATAACCAAATTTCTCTAGTGTTTTTTTCCTCAACACCACTGGATTTGAGAGCCAATATGAATTTCTAATGGGATGTATAATTCCAACATTTTTTAATTTCTCCAGCTCCGCTTTTATCAATGGCTTCAACTTGGGATTCATCATTATAATTTTTTGCTTGAAAGGCTTTGTCCCTTCTCTTAATGGTATAATATGATGGAATATGGATTTTCCATATGCTTTAAGATCATCATAACTCCATGCAAATACACCAATATATTATTTGAATAAAGAAATATACTGGTCAATTTCTTCTGTTGTACAATCAATTCCAAGATTTACATATTTTGGGGAATCGTTAGTTCCAATATATTTTTTCTTTGTTTCTTGCACTTTTTGAGTTGATACTTCTTCTTTGATATTGTTTACTTGATCATCTCTTGTAAAACGAGACTTTGATTTTACACAGTCCTTTGAAATAGAGGCAACATTATTATCATTCTCCTCAAAATCATTTTCAAATACCTAAAGGTATTCCTAATTATTGGGCACCGAAGGTCTGGAAATTCTTTTAAGTTGAAATGAAATTTTACTTTGAATGTCATCTAGATTAGATAATGAAGTAGTAAGAGCTAATGAATCAGCCTTTTGATTTTTCTCTCTGGGGACAAAATGTATATTGAATGAATAAAAATATTTCATTAATTCATTTACTCTTTTGACATAAAACTTGAGTTTTTCCTTCTTAATTTTATATCTTTGAATGACTTGATTTATAATCAATTTAGAGTCTCTAGTTATAATCAAGTGTTCAATATTCATCTCTAATGATAGGATCATCCCTTGAATAAGTGCTTCATACTCTACTTCATTGTTAGTACATGGAAATTCCGATCTGATAGTATGTGGATATAAAACTTTATCATGACTTTTACCTACAATTCCAACCCCGCTCCCTGAGGTTGAACATCAACCATCAAATGACATTCTCCAATATCCAGTGAAAGAATCATCTTCTTGTTTCAAACTTTAAGATTTGTCCAAATAAAGTATAATGTAATTTACAATACCCACATCTATATAATCTTGCATCATTTCATTGTCATTATTTTTGAATGAAAATGGTTTTCTGGGCTCACGAGGAACTTTTAGCATCATCCCATATTTGTTTGGTAGCATCATTCAATTATCATCATTCATTATGTAACCACCTATCATTGAAGACCAATCTCTTGCAAGGAATAATCCATATGTTGGGGGAAGATCGACCACTATGATAGTGAACACGACGATAATATGGGGGGAAACAATAATCCAAGCATAGACGTCCTTGAATTCTCCATAGGCCAGTACTTTTCTGGAATCGGTTGCATAAATGATTTTGCATGTTTCATAATTTTTGGTACATCTCATACTGAGTTCTTCCATCACTTCCAAAGGCACAATATTATTCATTGCTTCAGAATCTATCAAACAATTGTGGATTACAACATCATGGTTTTCAATTGAGATATAAAAGGGTGGAACTTTTCCTCTTAACTTAAGAATTGATATAGTCTGATTTTGGTTTGGATTTGGAATAACAACTTCAATTCTTCCGCCTGGCTTATCTAAAAGTTTGAGAATGTTTTCCCTCTCCTGCGGGATTTTTACCACTTTTGTAAACGATAGGGTGATTCTTAATTTACTGACATCATTGACCACATTATATATCATTTGAGGGGTATTTACCATTCTTCACAGTTCACTTGATTTATTCTTCTGTTTCTCCTTGTCTTTTTCTTTTTCTTTTTCTTTTTCTACATTTTCCTTTGTTTTGGATTTATTTAATTGTCCCTATGTTTGGAAAACATTGTCATGCGAGATGGTATTTTATTCATCTTATTAAAATATGTACATAGATGTATTTCATCCATCCATATCTACATATTCAAGAATTTCTTCTTGAATATAGTCAACCTCTTGTTCAATAGTTTTTTCATCATAAGCTTTTTCGAGTATTAATGCATTGGGATTAGGTGCCCTTAGGATCCTCTGTTCTTGAGAATGATTTCTTCTTTGTTCTGGAACTGACATCCTTGAATCAGGAATGCAGTTTTCATTTCTTCTCAATCTAATTATTTCATTATGCATCTCCCTAATAATTATGTTCATTTGGGAAATCTCAATCTTTTGCTTTGTCTCTTGCGCTGCAATAGGGTCAATTTTAACATTTGGTATGGTTCCTTTGAAGAAACCCCCTCCGACTACTTGATTTATGAGATGGCGTGTTTTTTGATCCTCATTCTTCCTTTAACTTGATGCACCTTGATAAAAAATGGTCAATTATCTATTTGTCTTTGTACTTTTCCGAGAATAATATCAGGGTCATCTCCTGTTTCAAACATAATTTCTTCCATCTCTGTGTCCTTACCCATTTCTTCATCTAGGTTTTCAATTTGAGAGGATATAATATCAAACTTTACATTGGTAGGCATAAAATTCTTATAAAAATCGAGTATTAATGGAACATTTGGCCTTTTTTATTTTGGTATCTTATTCAATGTCTTATTGAATCTCAAATTAAAATATTGAATTCTTTCAATTTCCCTTAGACAAATTTGAGGAAATTCTGTGAGAAGAGTGTGATAAGAAACTGGAGGATCAAACATATTCAAAATCATTGTTTCATGGTCTTCAAATGACCCAATTGATCTTGCAGAAAGTGATGTGTACCATTCATAAGCTTGATCAATCAAGGTTTGGAGAAATAATCTTACCATCACATCATCATCTTCAATAAGATGGAAACCACAAACTTCTAAGAATAAATCTACATGTCTTTTTGGATCAATTGATCCATCCCCTAAGAATGTTTTCAATGTCCCCTTTGGAAGTATAGGGAGCTCATGCTGTTCTCCCCAGAGGTTCAGAGGAGAATCTCTTACCCTCCTCCTTGGGATTATATACCTTGGTTCACGTATTTCTTCTCATCTTTCTTCTCGTCTCTCTTCATGTCTTTCCTCTTGTCTTTCTTCATATCTTTCTTCTTATCTTTATTCTCGATCACCCATTTCTGGATATTTATTATTTTCTCCAACAAGACATTCTTCAACTTGCAATTGCTTAATTATACTTCTGGTCATTGGCCCTTTATATTCATTCAGCTTTAGTTTCTATTTTGTGCTTGAGCTCTTCAGATTTGTGTTTCGTATCATCTTTTTCTTCTGAGGATTTCTTGTTCTTCTTCTTGAAAAAGCATTTTCTAAGATATTTCTAACTCTTCTCGAGTCTGAGTTGTTTTTATTGTAAAATTATATAATTGATGCAAAATACTTCTCTGTTTTCCCAATCCAATTTCTAGTTGAGGTTGATTAGACTAAGGAAAAATCATGAAAAAATTGTGGTTTAAAAACCAAGCTTTAAAATCGAGTCCCCAGTATGGTTGCCAAAAATGTTGATGTTTGAATATGTTAATACCAAAAAGACAACCTCACGAGGATATAAATCTTTTGCATTTTTAGAGAGGTGGTACTTCTCTTTTTCTTATGGTCTTCATTGAAATTTAAGATCAATAATAATATAGGACTATGTCAAATAACACGATTCCAAGTCTTCAATGCTTAAGAAAATTCAAATGATGAAAAATAAATATATGTCTATAAAGAAAGTGGTTCCTGAGAAGTGACCAGGAATGTAATGATCCCAAGCCAAATTATTTCTTGGAATCACTAACTACTACTAATTTATTGAGTTACTAAGTGCATACAAGATTCATCAACACATGAAGATTTAAGATGTAGAAGCACAAGCAAAGATCTGACCTTTTTATTATGAGCAATGTGAGATCAATACAATAGATGGCCGATCTGGCATAAACCTCAGATGGTCGTACAAGAAATAGATATGAGCTGCTACAAAATGCTCTCGACAATACAAAATAAGCCTCCAAAGGCTGGATATACAATGAAGACTAAATCAAACAGATTTGAGCCGCACTAATTCTCAACCTCCAAGATGGAAAGTGCCCCGTCTTGCTAGAATGCTGAAGCCCTGACCTGCTACCAAAAGTGTCCAATCATCCCGAGAAATATGCCAAATGATAGATCGGGCAACTGTAAGGAAAACCCAGATGTCCAAATTCCCAAATCCACTCTCAAACCCCGTAGATCTGAATTCTTCACTGAATGGTGTGCCCTACTGGATGACTGAAACCCTAGCTGGTTCGGCCCTGATGAAGGAGGCCTCCAAATTCTCTGAAACTCTCCAAGAATATAGATCGGGCTATGAGAACCCCGTGGGAGAAGTTTCAGGCTTAGATCTCAAGCAGATCTCCCTAGATCTGAGTTTTACTGAATCACAGGACGTCCCCTATGGCTCCACGACGTCCCAATCTGTAGAAAAATATAGAATGATGATAACCCTCCAGAAAATCCCTCAAACTGATGGTCCTGCCCCTGCAAAAAAAACCCAACTGTCGGAATGGCCCTAGGCCCTCATGATAAGCTGGATCGAACCTCCCTCGATAAACTGGCCCTGTGTTAAGCCCTAATATTGGCTCATTACCACTTAATTGGGGCATATTAGATTAGTAATGCTATTTTATTTATGTCGGCTTTAGGCCATTAGTTGTAATTATACCTCCTAGTCTCCTATATATACCAAGGAGACATTTTCATTTTGAATCATCTTGTACTTGAAAATTTAAGTGGGGTAAAATGAGGTTGCCCCCTCAAAGAGGCTTATTATCTGAAATTATCTCTTTTTCAAGGCGTTGAGTAATTTTCCTGAGTTTTTTCTATGCTATATTGATGTTTGGTTCTTAACATATGGTATTAGAGCTCAAGGTCTTGGGGTTTCGCTGCTACATCTGAGACACCGTGGAATTTTCACTATAACTTTTTTTCTACAATGTTTCAGAAGGAACGGCTTGGAGAATATTTAGTATATGGATCAAGGTACGTTGGGTTCAAAATTAAGCTCCTGAGGCCTTATACTTTCATAGATACAGCCTATACAAGATAGGGTTCTGGAATCATCCTGAAATGAGTCATTGTGGAATTTTGGCTATAAAAATGTTTCTGTAATGTTTCAGACTCTAAAATATAGAGTCCATTTACATAAATTAGTAAGGTATCAGTGGTAAAAAGCTAAGCTTCAGGGTCATCTTAAATTTTTAGATACACCTTGTGTAATATAGGGTATCTGACTAGTCCTATTGACTAGTCTCAAGAAGGTGTTCCAGGTAAAAAAATCATAACTTCTTGCTTGAGTATCCAAATTGAGTGGGACTGGTTGAATTGGATCGTGGACAGTCTGTAGTATCTTGGGTGAGAGTTTCAGAATTGTATATCAATTATTGTGGGCGGGGCATGCTATACAAGTGAGATCTCCTGGAAAGGCCAAAAATCAGCAAGTTGTGGGGAAGTTACCATAATTTCCACTTGGCACATCCAATTTTGATCAGACCTGTGGCATTACAGAGAATAAATATCAGAGAACTACATAAAAGAAAGTTTCATACACAGAAGGGCCGAAACTTTGGAGATACAACAAAATACATATTGTCTAGCAGAACCACCTCAAAATCAAGGTTCGAAAGTGATACTTGGTCAACATGCCACCCAAAAAGGGAATTTCTGCACCAAATAAGCCTCCAGAAAATCCTACTTGGACTCTTGATGAAGGTGAAGAAATGCGTAGGGACATAAATGA
>ML828367.1:4691-24875 GCA_009831015.1 Picea engelmannii
GATTTGTAAATCCACAAAGTTCCAATAATCCGTGAAACTTCCAACTAATTATTTTAAGAAAATCCACAAGAAATTAAGGTCTATTTGGTATAGGAATAACATATTCTTTACTTTAGTATCAACTTTTGTCATTGAATGGGGGGTACAATGCTCTATGAAAGTAAATTTTTCCCAAGTTTGAAGGTTGACATTTATGGTTTAGGTTTATTTTTAAAATATGCATGGAGGTCTCTTATTGGATGGAGGGCTTTGAAGTGACCATTACTGCGTTTGGAAATTTAAGAAAAAAAATACCAGGCTCTATAACATGATCAAGCCCTTTAACATAAACTTGTTAGTATGATGGATCTGCCAAGGAAAGAAATTTTATATGTATTTGATGTTCCATTTGTATAATTTGTTGTTGGCTTCGTTTATTGTTGTGTGGATGAGTTAATTACTCTCTTTGCTTTCATCCATTCGATCTCACTACAATTCATGATTGTCAATTTATAATATTTTTGGTTTAGTGATATGTAATGTGAATACCAAGTATGGCTGTGGGCTGAACTATGTAATATGTAAACATTTTATATCAAAAAATAATAAAATAAAATGTAACGTCAGCTATAGATAGACACAAACAGAGTAATGTGGGCTACGTTTCCACAAGAGAAAGGGAGGGTCTAAGAGAGGGGCCAAGGGAAAATTACCCAAGTATATTAATTCAAACCCACTTCCTAAAATTCATATTGGTGTATGAATCTTCAAATTTCTTATTAAGTGTTCCCAAAGAAAATCATTAAACACATGTAAGAGGGTTGGTGTGAAAAGTCACTTCTCATAGTTATGATAGCACGGGGGTTGGGTACAATCAACATTGGGTAGTGTAAGAGTCAACTTGCATGGGGGAAAAGGAGAGGAGTTTTTACATACAATTTGTGGGACAAGAAGGGAGTGTAGAGTGCTCGATATTGAAGGAAGCCATAATGGGCATGTATGACAGCTTGTTGGAGCTAAAAATTCATGAAGAAGCATGATATTAGGCATGTAGAGTGAGATTATGTGTGAACAAACTACCCTACAATAGTGAGCTTGTTGTGATATTTTCCTATTGCAACTTATATCCTTCGAAATCTAGCAAGAGAAATTTCTAACCAACCCATGATGGAGCCTTGGAGGGAAATGGGAGGGCCTGAGGAACCGTGTGTAGTGAATGACGATCTCATTTCTTGGGTTGTGTAGGTTGAGGGGAAGAGATATTGTGGATTGATATGGCTATAGGAAAATTAGCTTGTTGCGAGTTGTGTTGGGATATGAGTGGACCATGAAGAGACACCATTTTTTATTGTGGATTCGTAGCCCCAACATGAGGGTGATTTGTTGCTTAGATTTTGATCCAGATTTTATGAGCAGAATGAAATGAATACAGATTATTATTAAAATATTCTTAACACAAAATAATAGATATACAGTAAAACTAATTTCTCTTCAATAAGGAAATAAGTTGAAACTATAAAATGTAGCAGAAAACAAGCTTGCTAGAATGGTGGTGGCTTATCTCTGAGAAGAAATTTGATGGTTGAACTCATTCACAAGAAGATGATTACAATGAGGCTCTGAAGGCCTTTTTACAATAAACAAGAATGTCAAAAACTATAGACATCCAAAAACCTAACCCTAGGAGAGGAAGCGCCAAAATTCACGTGGGCCCCGTTTGGGTAAGTTAGTACATCAACTTCCCAGTGTCATAACGTTTTCATACGATATTTGTTTTAGGCACACGATAGCATGTTGGAAAGGTCTATCATAGGACTACACATGTTTCCGTCAGACTTTGACTTTGTCTACAGTCTGACTATGGAGATCCCTAAAAACGTTGTTTAGGGCCTCAAAATGGCCCCAGAAGTTAGGGACCCGAAAAACTAGGAAAAAAATGCCAAACTGGAAAACTTCCAAAATGAGCTAGTTGGAATTGTTGGGAGGCCACCGACATCTATCTGGATAAGATTTGGAGCAAAACATTTATGGTTGGAATGAATGTTCATCATGTTGAATGGTGTTGTCATTGATGATCAACATGAAGAAGCCTATGGGTTTACTTGAAGGAGTCTCCTGTCAACTACAGTGGCTTATGATCAGTGTGGATGACTATCCCCTTCCCAAGAATGTAATGTCTCCACTGGTGGCAGGCTTGCACAATGGAGTACATTTATTTGTCATAAGTAGGGTACTTACGGACAACATCTGATAGTGTCTCACTATGATAGGCCACAGGGTGGTCGTGCGGAGTGAGAACGATGCCCACTGCATACTTTGAAGCATATGTCTCAATCTCAAAGTGTTGTTCCAAGTCTGGTAGTGAAAGTACCGGGGTTGAGCACAAGCGCTACTTCAAATCGTTGAACGCTTGTTGTTGGGACCGGCCTCACGCAACTTTTGCCTTACCACCAACCCTGGTTATTTGGCTGAGGGCCCATGCAATATGGGAGAATACCAACACGAACCTGCGGTAGAAATTGGTAAGGCCCAAGAAGCTTCGAAGCTCAGTGAGTGTGGTTGGGGCTGGCCAGTCAAGGATGACTTGGATCTTGGCTGGATCCACATGTACGCCATGCTGATCAGTTATGTATCCCAGGTAATGGACCCTGTCCATGCCGAAGGATCATTTTTCCAAGTTGGCATATAGCTTGTGCTGCAACAGGGTGTGCAAAACCTATTGAATATGCTGCAAGTGGTTGGCCCAAGTCTTGTTGTAAATGAGAATGTCATCCAGATACACCACTACAAAAGTATTGGTGAATGGTCGCAGGATATCGTCCATCATCCTCATGAAAGTGGCTGAAGAATTTGTCAAACCAAAGGGTATGGCCAACCATTCAAAAACGCCTTCCTTTGACTTGAAGGTGATTTTCCATACATCTATTTGTTCTATCGGTACCTGGTGGTAGCCAAACTTCAGATCAATCTTACTGAAGTATTTGGCCCTTGTGAGTTGATCAAGGAGGTCTTCGATTCAAGGAATCGGGTATTGATTTTTTACTGTGATTTTATTCAAAGCTCGGTAATCAATGCAGAGTCACTAGGTTCCATCTTTCTTCTGTACTAGCACGATTGGGCTTCTGCAAGGTGATGAGCTAGGACGGATGTGCCCCTTGTGGAGTAGTTCTTGGATCTATCACTTGATCTCCTCATTCTCTAATAGAGAGCGACAATAGACTGGCCCATTGGGCAACGGTACGTTGGGGGTCCGATCGATGGGGTGCTTGACCTAGCAGTGTAGAGGCACCCCGATAGGTGAGGAGAAGATATTTGAATATTATTCCACGACCTTATCTACTTGCTTATGCTGTATGGAGAGGTCGGTTGCAAAGACCCTGGATGTGGTTGTGATCTTTTGCTTATTCTGAGAGTGAATCACAACGAAGACAAAACTTCCCTGTCTGAGAGATGACCTTCTTGCATTGCTTAGCAAAGATCAAGAAAATAGCACTAGGTGGGACTGCCTCGGGTATCCTATACAATTTCATGTTCAAAGTAATAATAACACTACGAGGCCTAGAGTCATATACAACATGATGTTTCCATTTATAAGGTTGGCCCAAAAGAACATCACAAAATTTGAGAAGAGAAACATCACACAATACCTCGTCTTTGAAGGGATTGATGTCGTACGATAGTCGACACTGTTGGCTGACACGGAGATAGCTTCCTTGGCGGAGCCATCCAATGGTGTAGGGTTGTGGGTGTAGTCTTGTCGGCAGGGCCAGCCGCTTGACGACCTCTACTGAGATGAGGTTCTTCTGGCTACCGCTATCCACGATGAAGTGCAGTAGGGTGTCTTTTACCCACATCTGTGAATGGAAGAGGTGTTCTCCTTCTTCTGGATCGTTTGGTTCACCAGGCTGGAGCTTGGTGGTAGCAATGGTGACACTAGGTTCTGTGTCAACGACCTGTCTTCCCCTTTCTAGTTCTGGCTCAGAGTCTGAACCCGCATCTGATTCAGAGGCTTTCACTTCGGCCACCAGCGACTGCTTTGAGAAGTAGTCAACAGTGTTATGCCAAGGGATCTTATGGAAGTCGCACCACTTCCTGGTATCTTTCTTTGTCTTTTCGGTGTCCTTCTTTGCTTGTGGCTTGGACTGGTTGTCCTGATATTTTCCATATTTTCTCTATCCTTTGTTATGTGGGTTGGGGCCACCCTTTCCTGGATTTTTTTGTGAGGGGTTCCCAGACCCAAATTGTTGCATCTTTTGTTTGAGTTTCTGCTCGATTTTGACATCATATTGGTAGGCTTCGCCCAAGGATGAGATGTCCAAAATTTCCATTTCGGTCTGGATGTATCTATGCAGAGTGCTGCGACACTTGAGCACCATATTTCGCTTTGAATATTTGATACCCAACTTGGTGTGCAAGGTATGAAAGATATTCATGAAATATGGCACTTCTTGGTCTCTTTCTTGTCACAGTGTGGTCCATTTGGTATACAAGTCGTCATAACTTCTGACAGGGTAGTATTGTTCCTTAGTAGCATCCCTGAAGGATTCACAGGTGGTCGTGACTGTAAATAATGAGGGTTCCTCTGTTTCCTTTTGCTCACAGAAAGTTTCCCACCAATTTTTCACATGGGGAAGGACTTTGAGGAGTGCAAAAGTAATATTTTCTCTATTCGAAAAGTTATGGACAAAAAAATACCCTTCTAGTAGATTCAACCACTTGTCTACAACATCTGTGTCTATATGACCTTCAAATATAGGAATATCAAAATTTATTTTTACCTTGAAGGGGGTGGCCCCTCCACTCGAAGAAGATGCATCGCCTGTTGGTAGCCACCAAAGGATTTGCGCGAAACTATCCATCATCTCGTTCCTTTGTTGCATGAGGGATTCCTCAATCAACAGTTTGAAAGGATCTCTTGTCCCTTCATATTTATTTTCTCCTGCCATGAGAGGTCGCTTGGGCGTGCAAGATATTTTATACTCCGACCCAACTCTTTGTACTCCGACCTGGTTGGGGACATGCATTAAGACGACAAGGAGCAGATCTCTCTGATACCACTGATCTAGATTTTATGAGAAAAAAAAATGACTACAGATTATTAACATGTGCTTAACACAAAATAACAGAGATACTGTAAAACGGTTTTTCTATTCAATAAGGAAATAAGTTGAAACTATAAAATGCAGTGGAAACAAGCTTGCTGGAATGGTGGCGGCTTATCTCTGAGAAGAGATGTGACAACTACGTTCATTCACAAGAAGATGACTACAATGAGGCTCTTAAGGCCTTTTTACAATAAACAGGAATGCCAAAAACCCTATACATCCAAAAACCTAACCCTGGGAGATGAAGTGCCAAAAGTCATGTGGGCCCCATCTGGGTAAGTTAGTACATCAACTTCTCGGGGTCGTAACTTTTGCATAAAATCTCTGTTTTAGGCGTATGATAGCCCGTTGGAAAGGTATCGTCGAGGAGATTCATTTGGGGGGCTCAATCATGATTTCAGGTATCATTGATAAGATTTATTTTGAAAAACCTTCATTTAGGCTCTCAAAATGGCCTTGAAAGTTAAAACTGCTAAAAATAGTAAATTGCCAAAATTGTCAGAAAACTGTTTTGAACTAGTTGGAAAAGGTGGGTGGCCATTGATATCCACTTGGATCAATCCTCCCTCCTTAGGAATAAATGGTCTCCATTGCATTGAGTTCCCCCATCAAATGACGAAATTTCTATTGAATTTGGCACCGGGTCTGTCTCATAGAGTTGGGGCCATCCAGAGGTCTCATGGATGCAAGAGTCTAGCACTGTGGTGAGTGTCGCAACTGGCGGTATGCTGAGGAAATAAATGACATGATTGGTGATTCATGTTTTATACTTGATGTTGAGGTGGAACTACTGCAAATATGTGGACCACTTTTGATGTCGATCATTCTACAATTTTCCTTATATCTTCATGAACTGCAGTGGCTTATGATAAGTGTGGATGACTTTCTCCTTTCCAAGAATATAATATCTCCACTGGCGGTAGGCTTGCATAATGGAGTACATTTCTTTGTCATAAGTAGGGTACCTATGGACAACATCTGATAGTGTCTCACTATGATAGGCCACGGGGTGGCCGTGCCAAGTGAGAATGACACCCACCGCATAGTCTGAAGCATCTGTCTTGATCTCAAAGGGATGTTGCAGGTCTGGTAGTGAAAGTACTAGGGCTGAGCACAAGCGCTGCTTCAAATTGTCGAACACTTTTTGTTGGGACAGGGCCCACGCAAATTTCACCTTACCACCACCCCTGTTATTTGGTTGAGGGCCCATGCAATATGGGAGAATGCCAACACAAACCTATGGTAGAAATTGGCAAGGCCCAAGAAGCTCCGAAGCTCAGTGATTGTGGTTAGGGATGGCCAGTCACGGATGACTTGGATCTTGGCTAGATCCACATGTACGCCATGATGATCAATTATGTAGCCCAGGTAATGGACCATGTCCATGCCGAAGGAGCATTTTTCCAAGTTGGCATATAGCTTGTGCTGTTGTAGGGTGTGCATAACATATTGAATATGTTGCAAGTGTTCGGCCCAAGTCTTGTTGTAAATGAGAATGTCATCCAGATAAACCACTACAAAAGTATTGGTGAATGGCCACAGTATATCGTCCATCATCCTCATGAAAGTGGCTAGAGCATTTGTCAAACCAAAGGCCATGAAAAACCATTCAAAAAGGACTTCCTTTAACTTGAAGGCAGTTTTCCATACATCTGTTTGTTCTATCGGGACCTGGTAGTAGCCAGACTTCAAATCAATCTTACTGAGGTATTTGCCCCCCGTGATTTGATCAAGGAGGTTGTCGATTCAGGGAATCAAGTAGCGGTTTCTGACTGTGATTTTATTGAAAGCCCGGTAATCAATGCAGAGTCGCCAGGTTCCATCTTTCTTATGTACCAGCATGTTTGGGCTCCCGCAAGATGATGAGTTGGGATGGATGTGCCCCTTGTGGAGAAGTTCTTGGATTTTTCACTTGCTCTCCTCATTCTCTAACAGAGAGCAGTGATAGACTAGCCCATTGGGAAACGGTGTGTCAGGGGTCAGATCGATGGGGTGCTTGACCTGGTAGTGCAGAGGTACCCTTGTAGGTGAGTAGAATATATATCAGTATTCTTCAACGACCTTATCTACTTGCTTCTACTGTGTGGAGAGGTCGACCATAGAGACCCTGGATGTGGCTATGATCTTTCTCTTATTCTAAAAACGAATCATGAAGAAGAAAAGCTTCCCCGTCCGAGAGATGACCTTCCTGCATTGCCTAGTAGAGAGAAACGAAATAACACTAGGTGGGACTGCCTCGTGTATCCTGTACAATTTCCTGTTCAAAGTAATAATAACACTACAAGGCCTAGACTCATATATAGCATGATGTTTCCATAAATAACGTTGGCCCAAAATAACATCACCAACTTCGAGAGGAGAAACATCACACAATACCTCATATTTGAAGGGCTTGATGTCGTATGATAGTCGACACTGTTGGTTGACGCGGAGATCGCTTCCTTGGCGGAGCCATCCAATGGTGTAGGGTTGTGGGTGCGGTGTTGTCGGTAGGGCCAGCCGCTTGACGACCTCTACTAAGATGAGGTTCTTCTGGCTACCGCTATCCACGATGAAGTGGAGCGAGGTGCCTTTTAACCACATCTGTGAATGGAAGAGGCGTTCTCCTTCTTCTAGCTTGTCTAGTTCACCAAGATGGAGCTTGGTGGTAGCAATGGTGGCAGTGGGTTCCATGTCAATGATCTGTCTTCCCCTTTTTGGTTCTGGCTCAGAGCCTAAATCTGCATCTGATTCAGAGACTTTCACTTCGGCCACCAACGACTACTTTGAGCGGCAGTCAACAGTGTTATGCTAAGGGCTCTTATGGAAGTCGCACCACTTCCCGGTATCTTTCTTTGTCTTTCTGGTGTCCTTATTTTCCTGTGACTTGGACCGGATGTCCTGATATTGCCCATATTTGCTATGTCCTTTGTTCTATGGGTTGGGGCCGCCCTTTCTTGTCTTTTCTTGTGAGGGGTTCCCAGGCAATCTCGGAAATCGCTATTGTTCAGTACTATATCAATGGCTTGCCTTTGATGTTCATCGGCATATAACCCATCTCCAAATACATCGAAGACCCAGTCAGGGGTAGCCCTAGCAAAGTTAGCGCAGTTGTTCTTAAGAATGTACGCTAAATTTGGAGGACTAGATTTAATAATATGAAAATTTATCTTGAAAAGACCGGACATGAAGCTCATATTCCCACCTGTTGCTACTGCCCATTCGTAGAAATTGCCGAGATTCCACATAAACGAAGGCGTCATGCCCACTAGAGGCAAATTCAGCGGTACATTTGTGTTCCTATTTGATACGAGTAAGTACCTGCAGAAGAAAATGGTTAGGATTAGCAGAGCAAACACAGCAGCCAGTCCGCCTAAGCCGATCTCCATTTACTGAGGGCGAAATAATTGATCCGAAACTGGCAAAATAGAAATCTGACTGGTATCGAAGAGGCACGCTGCGATCCTCACTGAGAAATTCAGATGATGAGAGGATGAAGTTTGGGGTTTATTATAGAAACCCATCTACTACTCATCATTAATAAAGGGTTACAGCAGAGCCTCGGTACTTTTGTCAAGAACATGTTCTTCGGAATATTAATGTATTAACACATTCGTGGATGGTGAATGTCCATAGGTACTAGCAACAACCACATTAAGTAAAAAGTGATTGATATATGTCGATGGGCGCCATTAATTTTAAAAAGGTGAAAAATGACATTGATCAGCATATATCAACCACTTTTTAGTCAAAAATATGCCATTAATTTTAAAAAGGTGAAAAATGACATTGATAAACATATATCAACCACTTTTTAGTCAAAAATATGCCATTAATTTTAAAAAGGTGAAAAATGACATTGAGCAACATATATCAACCACTTTTTAGTCAAAAATATGTCATTAATTTTAAAAAGGTGAAAAATGAGATTGATCAACATATATCAACCACTTTTTAGACAAAAATATGCCGAAAAAAATTAATGCACGCTAAATTTGGAGGACTGGATGTAATAACATGGAAATTTGGCTTGAAAGACCGGACATGAAGCTTATAGTCCCACCAATTCCTGCTGCCAAGATTCCACAGCAACGAAGGCGTCATGCCCACTAGAGGCCAATTCAGTGGTACAATTGTGTTCCTATTTGATATGAGTAAATACCTGCAGAAGAAAATGGTTAGGATTAGCAGAGCAAACACAGTGGCCAATCCGCCAAAACCGATCTCCATCTACTGAGGTCCGATGGATGGGGTGCTTGACCTGGCAGTGCAGAGGTACCCCGATAAGTGAGGAGAAGATATTTGAATATTCTTCCATGACTTTATCTACTTGCTTCTGCTATATGGAGAGGTTGGTCGCAGAGACCCTGGATGTGGTTGTGATCTTTCGCTTATTCTGAGAGCGAATCACGAAGAAGACAAACTTCCATGTCTGAGAGATGACCTTTTTGCATTGCTTAGCAGAGATCAAGGAAATAGCACTAGGTGGGACTGCCTTGGGTATCCTATACAATTTCATGTTCAAAGTAATAATAACACTACGAGGCCTAGACTCATATACAACATGATGTTTCCATATATAAGGTTGTCCCAAAAGAACATCACAAACTTCCAGAAGAGAAACATCACACAATACCTCGTCTTTGAATGGATTGATGTCGTACGACAGTCGGCACTATTGGCTAACGTGGAGATTACTTCCTTGGCAAAGCCATCCAATGGTGTAGGGTTGTGGGTGCAGTATTGTCGGCAGGGCTAGCCGATTGATGACCTCTGTTGAGATGAGGTTCTTTTGGCTACCTCCATCCACGATGAAGTGCAGCAGGGTGTCTTTTACCCACATCTGTGAATGGAAGAGGCGTTCTCCTTCTTATGTCTCGTCTGGTTCACCAGACTAGAGCTTGGTGGTAGCAACGGTGGCACTGGGTTCTGCGTCAATGATCTGTCTTCACCTTTCTAGTTCTGGCTTAGAGTCTGAACCTGCATATGATTCAGAGGCTTTCACTTCGGCCACTAGCGACTGCTTTGAGAAGCAGTCAACAGTGTTATGCCAAGGGATCTTATGGAAGTCGCACCACTTCCTGGTATCTTTCTTTGTCTTTCTGGTGTCCTTCTTTTCTTGCAGCTTGGACTGGTTGTCCTGATATTGTCCATATTTTCTTTGTCCTTTGTTCTGTGTGTTGGGGCCGCCCTTTCCTGGATTTTGTTGTGAGGGGTTCCTAGACCCAAATTGTCGTGTCTTTTGTTTGAGCTTATGCTCGATTTTGATGTCATATCAGTAGGTTGCGCCCAAGGACGAGATGTCCAAAAATTCCATTTCGGTATGGATGTATCTATGCAGAGCGCCGCGACACTTGAGCACCAAATGTCGCTCTGAATATTTGATACCCAACTTGGTGCACAAGGTATGAAAGATATTTGTGAAATCTAGCACTACTTGGTCTCTTTCTTGTCGCAGTGTGGTCCATTTGGTATACAAGTCGTCATAAATTTCGATAGGGTAGTATTGTTCCTTAATAGCATCCCTGAAGGATTCACAGGTGGTCGTGACTATAAATAATGAGGGTTCCTCTATTTCCTTTTTCTCACAGAAAGTTTCCCACCAATCTTTGACATGGGGAACGACTTTGAGGAGCGCAAAAGTAATCTTTTCTCTATTCGAAAAGTTATGGACAAAAAAATACCCTTCTAGTAGATTCAACCACTTGTCTACAACATCTTCGTCTATATGACCTTCAAATATAGGAATATAAAAATTTATTTTTACCTTGAAGGGGGTGGCACCTCCGCTCGAAGAAGATGCGTCACCTGTTGGTAGCCACTGAAGGATTTGCGCGAAACTATACATCATCTCGTTCCTTTGTTGCGTGAGGGATTCCTCAATCAACAATTTGAAAGGATCTCTTGTCCCTTCATATTTCTTTTCTCCTGCCATGAGAGGTTGCTTGGGCGTGCAAGATATTTTATACTCCGACCCAACTCTTTGTACTCCGACCTCATTGGGGACATGCATTAAGATGACAAGGAGTAGACCACTCTGATACCATTGATCCAGATTTTATGAGAAAAACAAAATGACTACATATTATTAACATGTGCTTAACACAAAATAACAGAGATACTATAAAACGGGTTTTCAATTCAATAAAGAAATAATTTTAAACTATAAAATGCAACGGAAACAAGCTTGCTGGAATGGTGGCAGCGTATCTCTGAGAAGAGATGTGACGGTTGCGTTCATTCACAAGAAGATGATTACAATGAGGCTCTTAATACCTTTTTACAATAAACAGGAATGCCAAAAATCCTATACATCCAAAAACCTAACCCTAGGATATGAAGTGCCAAAAGTCATGTGGGCCCCGTCTGGGTAAGTTAGTACATCAACTTCCTGGGGTCGTAACTTTTTCATACGACCTCTGTTTTAGGCGTATGATAACCCGTTGGAAAGGTATCGTCGAGGATATTCATTTTGGGGGTTCAATTATGATTTTGAGTATCATTGATAATATCTATCCCGAAAAACCTTCATTTAGGCCCTCAAAATGGTCTCGAAAGTTAAAACTGCTAAAAATAGTAAATTGTCAAAATTGTCAGAAAATTGTTTTGAGCCAGTTGGAAAAGGTGGGTGGCCACTGATATCCACCTGGATCAATCCTCCCTCCTTAGGAAGAAATGGTCTCCATTACGTTGAGTTCCCCCATAAAATGAGGAAATTTCTGTTGAATTTGGCCCTAGGTCTGTCTCATAGAGTTGGGGCTATCCAGAGGTCTCATGGCTACAAGAGTCTAGCACCGTGGTGAGTGTCGCGACTGGCGGTCTGCTGAGGAAATAAATGACGCGATTGGTGCTTCTTTTTTTATACTTGATGTTGAGGTGGAACTACTGCAAGTATGTGGACCACTTCTGATGGCAATCATTCTACAATTTTCCTTGTATCTGCATGAACTATAGTGGCTTATGATAAGTGTGGATGACTCTCTCCTTCCCAAGACTATAATGTATCCACTAGCGGCAGGCTTGCACAATGGAGTACATTTCTTTGTCGTAAGTAGGGTACCTACGGAAAACATCTGATAGTGTCTCACTATGATAGGCCACAGGGTGGCCATGCCCAGTGAGAACGATGCCCACCGCATAGTCTGAAGCATCTGTCTCGATCTCAAAGGGATGTTGCAGGTCTGGTAGTGAAAGTACCGGGGTTGAGCACAAGCGCTGCTTCAAATCATCGAACACTTGTTGTTGGAACCAGGCCCACGCAAATTTTACCTTACCACCACCCCTGTTATTTGGTTGAGGGCCCATGCAATATGGGAGAATTCCAACACGAACCTGCGGTAGAAATTGGCAAGGCCCAAGAAGCTCTAAAGCTCAGTAAGTGTGGTTGGGGCTGGCCAGTCACAGATGACTTGGATCTTGGCTGGATCCACATGTACGGCATGTTGATCAATTATGTAGCCCAGGTAATGGACCCTGTCCATGCCGAAGGAGCATTTTTCCAAGTTGGCCTATAGCTTGTGTTGTTGCAGGGTGTGCATAACCTATTGAATATGCTGCAAGTGTTTGGCCCAAGTCTTGTTGTAAATGAGAATGTCATCCAGATAAACCACTACAAAGGTATTGGTGAATGGTCGTAGTATATCGTCCATCATCCTCATGAAAGTGGCTGGAGCATTTGTCAAACCAAAGGGCATGAACAACCATTCAAAAAGGACTTCCTTTGACTTGAAGGTAGTTTTCCATACATCTATTTGTTCTATCGGGACCTGGTGGTAGCCAGACTTCAGATCAATCTTACTGAAGTATTTGGCCCCCGTGATTTGATCAAGGAGGTTTTCAATTCGGGGAATCGGGTAGCGGTTTCTAACTGTGATTTTATTCAAAGCCCGATAATCAATGCAGAGTCGCCAGGTCCCATATTTCTTATGTACCAACATGATTGGGCTCCCACAAGATGATGAGCTAGGATGGATGTGCCCCTTGTGGAGAAGTTCTTGGATTTTTCGCCTGATCTCCTCATTCTCTAACAGAGATCGGTGATAGACTGGCCCATTAGGCAACGGTGTGTCAGGGGTCAGATCGATGGGGTGCTTGACCTGGTAGTGCAGAGGTACCCCGGTAGGTGAGGAGAACATATCTGAGTATTCTTCAATGACCTTATCTACTTGCTTTTGCTATGTGGAGAGGTCGACCGTAGAGACCTTGGATGTGGCTGTGATCTTTCTCTTATTCTAAGAGCGAATCATGAAGAATACAAACTTCCCCATCTGAGAGATGACCTTCCTCCATTGCTTAGCAGAGAGAAATGAAATAACATTAGGTGGGACTGCCTCGTGTATCCTATACAATTTCTTGTTCAAAGTAATAATAACACTACAAGGCCTAGACTCATATACAACATGACATTTCCATAAATAATGCTGGCCCAAAATAACATCACCAACTTCGAGAGGAGAAACACCACACAATACCTCATCTTTGAAGGGCTTGATGTTGTACAACAGTCGACACTATTGGCTGACGTGGATATTGCTTCCTTGGCAGAGCCATCCAATGGTGTAGGGTTGTGGGTGCGATGTTGTCGACAGGGCTAGCCGCTTGATGAACTCTGCTAAGATGAGGTTCCTCTGGCTACCGCTATCCACAATCAAGTGCAGCGGGGTGCCTTTTACCCACATCTATGAATGGAAGAGGCATTCTCCTTCTTCTGTCTCGTCTGGTTCACCAAGATGGAGCTTGGTGGTAGCAACAGTGGCAGTGGGTTCCACTTCAATGATCTATCTTCCCCTTTCTAGTTCTGGCTCAGAGCCGAAACACGCATCTGATCCAAAGACTTTCACTTTGGCCACCAGCGATTGGTTTGAGTGGCATTCAACAGTGTTATGCTAAGGGCTCTTATGGAAGTCGCGCCACTTCCCAGTATCTTTCTTTGTCTTTCTGGTGTCCTTATTTGCTTGCGACTTGGACTAGTTGTCCCGATACTGTCCATATTTTCTCTGTACTTTGTTTTGTGGGTTGGGGCCGCCCTTTCTTGTCTTTTGTACTGAGGGGTTCCCAGGCCCAAATTCCTACATCTTTTGTTTGAGCTTATGCTCGATTTTGACAACATATCGGTAGGTTGCACCAAAGGGTGAGATGTCCAAAAAATCCATTTCATTTTGGATGTATCTATGTAGAGCGCCACGATACTTGAGCACCAGATGTCGCTCTGAATCTTTGATACCCATCTTGGTGCGCAAGGTATGAAAGATATTTTTGAAATCTTGCAATGCTTGGTCTCTTTCTTGCCGCAGTGTGGTCCAATTGGTATACAAGTCGCCATAACTTCCAACAGTGTAGTATTGTTCCTTAATAGCATCCCTGAAGGATTCCCAGGTGGCCATGACTGTAAATAATGAGGGTTCCTCTATTTTCTTTTGCTCACATAAATTTTCCCACCAATCTTTGACATGGGGAATGGCTATGAGGAGCACAAAAGTAATCTTTTCTCTATTCGAAAAGTTATGGACAGAAAAATACTCTTCTAGTAGATTCAACCACTTGTCTACAACATCTGCATCTATCTGACCTTCAAATATAGGAATATCAAAGTTTATTTGTACCTTGAAGGGGGTGGCACCTCTGCTTGAAGAAGAGGCGTCACCTGTTGGTAGCCGCCGAAGGATTTGCGTGTAACTATCCATCATCTTGTTCCTTTGTTGCATGAGGGATTCCTCAATCAATAGTTTGAAAGGATCTTATGTCCCATAATCTTTATTTTCTCTTTCCATGAGAGGTCTCTTAGGAGTGCGAGAGCTTTTTTCCTCAAGAGAAACAAGCTCGAGACCCAACTCTTTGTACTCCGACCTTGTTGGGGACAATGTGCATTAAGATGATAAGGAGAAGACTGCTCTAATATGACTGATCCGGATTTTATGAGTAGAACGAAATGACTACAGATTGTTAACAGGTGCTTAGAAAAAAATAATATAGATATAGTAAAATTGGTTTTCTATTCAATAAGGAAATAAGCTGAAACTGTAAAATGCAACGGAAACAAGCTTGCTGGAATGGTGGCGGCTTATCTTTGAGAAGAGATGTGACGGTTGGGCTCATTCCAAAGAAGATGATTATAATGAGGCTCTGAATACCTTTTTACAATAAATAGGAATGCCAAAAACCATAAACATCCAAAAACCTAACCCTAGGAGATGAAGAGGCAAAAGTTATGTGGGCCCCGTCTGGGTAAGTTAGTACATCAACTTCTCGTGGTCATAACGTTTGCGTACGATCTCTGTTTTAGGCGTATGATAGCCCGTTGGAAAGGTATCTTCACGGAGATTCATTTTGGGGGATCAATCATACCTTCAAATATTATCGATAATCTTGATCCCGAAAAACCTTCATTTAGTCCCTCAAAATGGCCCCAAAAGTTAAAACTGCTAAAAATAGTAAATTGTCAAAATTGTCAGAAAATTGTTTTGAGCTAGTTGGAAAAGGTGAGTGGCCACCAATATCCACCTAGATCAAATTGGGAGGATAAGGATCTCTTATGAATGATATTTTCTAGTCTTATGGTGATGTTTTGAGCATTGTTATGGGTTCTCTATAGTATGGAAGGTTGATTCTTTGCATAGGGTTCTATGTGGCTTTTGGGGTTTATGTGTGGACCCATGTGGACCTAGGATCTCTATGTGGACCCAGTTTCTATATGGAACCATTTTGATGATGATGATGTATCAATGATAGTGACAAAGACAATGATAGTGACAGTGACAGTCTATGTGGACCCAATTTCTATGTGGACGTAGTTTCTATATGGACCCAGTTTGTTGATAATGATGTATCAATGATAGTGACAAAGATAGTGGCAGTGATAATGATAGTTTGAATCTTTTATATACATATTTTAGGGTGGAAGGAAGGGACAAGGAAAGGGGTTTGGAGCCTCCTTCCAGTTGGAGCTGAAGAATCTAGGGAGTTGTAGTTTCCTTCGGGTTGGAGTCTGTAAAATAGGGGGTTGAAGCCCCATTCCAATTGTTGCTGGAGAATATTGGAATTTGTAGCTTCCTATTATATAATAAAAACATTGTGTATTTCCACGTAAATATGTTGTGCACTTTGTATTTCTTCTTCTACTCTTTATTGTATATTGGATGCATTTATTTGATTGAAAAGTTAACTTTTGAAAAGTGTTAAATTGTACTTGATACTAATTCACCCCCCCTCTCAGTATCAACAATTGGTATTAAATTAGGTTTGATCTATATGGATATCGGTGGCCACCCACCTTTTCCAAGTGGATCAAAACAATTTTCTAACAATTTTGGCAATTTACTATTTTTAGCAAGTTTAACTTCAGGGGCCATTTTGAGGGCCTAAATGAAGGTTTTTTTGGATCGATCTCCTAAATGATAGTCAAAGGAATAATTGATCCCCCAAAATGAATCTCCTCGATGATACCTTTCCAACGGGCTATCATATGCCTAAAACAGAGATCGTATGCAAAAGTTACGACCCCGGGAAGTTGATGTACTAACTTACCCAAACAGGGCCCACATGACTTTTGGTGCTTCATCTCCTAGGGTTAGGTTTTTGGATGTATAGGGTTTTTGGAATTCTTGCTTATTGTAAAAATGCCTTCAGAGCCTCATTGAAACCTTCTTCTTGTGAATCCGCGTTGCCGTCACATCTCTTCTCAGAGATAAGCTGCCAACATTCCAGCAAGCTTGTTTCCGTTGCATTTTACAGTTTCATCTTATTTTGTTATTGAATAGAAAACCAGTTTTATTGTATCTCTGTTATTTTGTGTTAAGCACCTGTTAATAATCTGTATTCATTTGGTTCTGCTCATAAAATCCAGATCAAGGTTACCTTTAGAACTGTCTAACCACTGGAAGGAAGATCATGAGAAAAAATGGAAGGCCACATTCCAAATGGGATTCCACCATTTGATGGAAACAATTATGCATATTGGAGAAATAAAATGCAAACTTACTTGACAGCCTTAGGAGTGTATATCTAGCTCTCAATTGTCAACGGCTATAAATTTCCTAAGAGTGGTATCACAACATTATGATACCTATGTTCCTATGAAGGAGTTCGAGGAGTTTAGCACGTAAAGACATTTTTATCGAATGAAGAAAGTGCTTCTTGAAAACTAGATGTTGTCACATTGATACTCAAGCCATGGATGTAGATAAGATTGTGCTATTATTGAAAAATCCAAGTTATAGAAAGGATGTGGGAGGCAGCTACATAAAAGACTCAGGATAAGGTTAATTTCTCTTGTGTGGAAGTTGGGTTGTGTGACTGTAGAAGGCTTCTATCTGAACGCGTTGTTTGTGCATTTGTTCGTTGGCACTCATGGGAGAAAGAGCAGGCTCTCCACATGGCTCTCCTGCATTGCCTGCAAGACATTAACTTGCATATAAATCCACACCAAAGTCACCACTTAGAAAAGAGGTTTAAATTTATTTTATTAAACTTGGGATTGAAAACGGTGGTTTTGTATTTATTAAGGTGCCTATGATAATTTTATGTTTGTATTTTTATGACCTTTCATGTAATTGATATGAAAAGAGGTTAACAATTTTTTTTTATGAAGGGGTCCCTTTTTGTAAAGAAGTTATAAGGGTGCTTCTCATAGGCACATCATAGGTCTCATTTTTCATAGGTGTTATAAGGACATTATCTTGTAAAAAGAGTCATGAGAATTTTATTATTCTCAGGATTTATAAGAGCACTTATGAAATTGTAATTGGAGTTATAAGGTGCATTAAGGGGCTATAAGGTGTTCTTTCAAAAGTTATAAGGGTTAAGGATATCCAATAAAAATGTTCTCATGTCCTAGACCCACTCGAAATTGAATAAGGGGGTCTTAGGATATTTGTATGTATGTCATATTGAAATTTGGTGAATTTTTATTTCTCTTTGCACACATCACATACACTTACAACAACATATATTCATTTGCATCGAGGGAAATCAATTAACAAAAGAAAACAAGGTCAAATAAAAATATCAAAGTGCACAAACAATATCATCTCAATATTGCAAACAAATGGACATATTTTATAGTAGGTCTCTTGCACTTGCAGTTTCTAGCATCAAGAAGACAAGCTTTTTGCACTTGTAATTTGCAAAGTTTTTTTTTGTGCAAGAGTTTGGAGTATTTTTTCTTATTTTGGAAACATTGTATGGTCTTTTTTTTAAGAAACCATCGAGTTGTGTCCATTATACTACCTCCTTAAAATTGAATAAAGGGGTTCACACATGAGTTTGAAGTTGTGTACATAAAACCTGCCTAAAATTGAATAAGGGGGTTTTCAAAAGAGGTCATGCAAGTTTGCAAAAGTTTTCTTACATATTGTGCACACTTCATAAATGTCTAGGATTGAAGCAATGTTTACTCTAATGCACACATTAATCATTTTCACTTCTGAATTTACGGTTTCAATGAACAAAAGCACTCTCACTACAATGCTCATCTGCTTACAAGTCATGCATAGGAAGGTTTCTATGTTTAAAATTCAAAAGACATTATTATCTGATGAATTACATCTTATTCAACATAAACATTTTGATCTCATACTTCTTCAACATAATCCATTGTAATCAATGGATGACCTACTTTTAATAAGGAAAGAGGAAACTTTTGCAGGTAAGGAGAAAAATGCCCCCTTTTTTTTTTCTCTTTGAGACAAAATGCAACTAATTGGTCATTAATATTTGTTTGCAATATTCTAAGGAAAACAATATGGGAGGAATACAAATGGGTAATTTATAAGGTTCTAATTCAAATCCATAAATTCTAATTACAATAAATTCCTTGAAAAAGAACCGATTACTCTCAGAGAAGGGTGCAATTGTAATTTTGTTGATAAGAAATTGACAATCTAGGAAGTTCATGTCCCATGAGAAGGTCATATGTGTTAAATAGAAATTGATTGGAAAACTATAGAAATCCATCTTCATCTTCTGAGACTGTTAAAATAGAACTCCATTTTGTGACTGGAAATTCATTTCCAGCTTTATTGTTTTTAACAAATCGAAGACTTTTCTTTTTATAAAATTCTGAATGAGAAAATAGCACTAAAAAGAAGGGATAAGATTGATACTTAAATGATTTCAATCCTTCAAATGATTTTACTTGAAAGTGAATAACATGAGTCATAAATCTTGCATAATCAAATTTATACCCCTTTTCATCATTTGTAATTTCATCCATAATAACCAGAGTGACTTCATCAATTAATGTATCATCAATATATTTGAGGATAGAAGCTATGACTCAGACTATTAGCCTATCCATTGAAGAAAAAACCTCGACCCTAATAGAAAACTCTTTGAAATTATATGAAGGATCAATGGTAAACTTTTGTATAACTCTGTTTCTTTTTTCCATTGACCAACCTTCAACCTTTTTTTAATAGGTTAAGCTCTAATATGGGAGAATTACCTAGAGGTAAATTCAACATTTTAGCTATATTTTCTAAGGATATCGAACAAACATTACTCATACCATCGACTGAAATGCTAAAATGAGTTAATGCATTATAAATCTTTGTGAATTTTTGAATGAGGTCAGGGTCGCTATAAACCTGAGGGACGAGAGTTTAAAACGTATTACTTTTACAGAGCCATGCATGTACATAATTTTTTGAATGCCCTTGTTTAATAAGCTTTGTAATTTGAATGCAAGACTCAAAACTTATTTTCGTATCATAAACATCATCTAAGACATCACTAATGGCCTAATTATCTTCTCTTGATGATTCTTGTAAAATCTTTTTCTTTCTAGCTCACATTATGCTCTTTCTTTCATAGTATGAGATTTAAAATCGACAAATATGAATCAGGTTTCGATTTCTTACCTTTTGTGGTATGAATGGTAGGCATTTAGCTTTTACCACTATCAGAGCTCCTCTCACAGAATCTCCCAAGTTAATAATGACCTAACCTCCCACCTTTTACGTAATTAGTATTATTTCAACAACTGGTGCATGGAGAGTTAATTGAATTTAAAGCATGAATGTGTGATATTTCAATCAACTAATGTAATGCATCGCAACTTTAACTGTGAAGGGTAAGTGGAATCCACATGTCATCACTTGATTAATTTAAATACTGCATAATCCTT